>CAKNXH010057448.1:40064-69846 GCA_932178445.1 Andricus quercusramuli | reverse complement strand
AAAAAAAATGTCAATAGCCCCCAGTAGAACCGCGGTAAAATACACCTATGGCCACGTCTCACATCCGTGAGATGGGTGGTCTATATATTTAAAAGTTTGTCATAAGGATAACCGCAGGATTTCGCCGGGAGCGGGTGCTAATCTGAAAAATTGCACCCGCTCCCAGCGAAATCGCGGTCAAATTTCAGCTGTAACCACGTCTCACGACCGTGAGATGGGTGGTTACAGTCTGCGCGAATTCAATACGATGATCCGGCGAAAGTCTCGTGCACCCTGAGGACACGGAGCGACCCAAGGACGACCGCCTTCTGCATTCTCCCTGCAAGTGCCTCAGCATTTTGTTGACACGCAGGGATGCTTTTCAGGCTATTAACAAGTGAAACCTTGGCACCTCCAAGAGCGCCAATGATCAGGACGATTAGCTTAACAGAATATTCCGGGTATAACCGTCGCAACTCCCTCATAAGGTCTTTATACCTTTCTTTCTTTTCTTTCTCCTTCGCTGTGACGTTTTTGTCCGCTGGTGCCGAAAATTCGATAACGAACATGGTTCGTTTCTCGAAGTCAAGAAGAACCATGTCAGGCCTCGAGTGCGCAACAGAAACAATTGTCGAGAATATGAAGTTCCAATATATGCGGCACTTCTCATTTTCGACAATTGACTCTATTTCTCTAGGGGCGTTCAGCGGAGAGGTATTTGGGCCAATGCCGTAAGAGTAACAGAGATGGTAATAAAGCACTCTCAGTGCCGCATTGTGCCTTTGGATGTAGGTTGTACCAGCATGAGCTGGACAACTAGATAGTATGTGTCCTAGATGCTCGGGGTGTTCATGACACGCTCTGCAGCTATCATCGGGAATATCTTGGCTCAAAATGTGGCGACGGTATGCTAGAGTGGAAATGACACCATCTTGACATGCCAAAATGAAGCCCTCTGTGCCCGACTTCAATCCGGGTGATCTAAGGAAAGCAAACGTCAGCTCATACGACATCGACTGATCTTCCACATTTCTGTGGAAGATGCCGTGCATCTTCTTGTCGAGGAGCTCTTCGCGGAAGTTTTTCTCCTGTGCTTTCTTAATCCGGGCCTTCAGGAGTGAGTATTTAACATGGATAAGATTTGATGCATTTCGCTCACCCCTGATATTGAAGTCAAGGCCGAGTGTTTCAGCAGCCTCTTCTGCTGCTTTGTAAAGAAACGCCCCTTTGCCTACTTCTTCGTGTTTTCTGACCATTTTAAGAAGAGGATCTTGTCCATTTGCGACAATATGTGCTGTACCCAGAATAATCCTGTTGTGAAGACATTCAAGATTCAGTATTCCACGACCACCTTGACGGCGTGAGATGTAAAGTCGTGGAACAGAAGACTTAATGTGCATGCTTTTGTTCATGTGCATAACCTTTCGGGACCCGATGTCGAGGGATCTGAGCTCGTCCTTCGTCCATGGAACTACTCCAAATGAATAGAGTACTACTGGGACGGCAAGCATGTTCGTTGCAGATACTTTGTTCCTCGCCGACAGTTCGGAAGACCATATCTGTCGGAGGAGACGTTTGTATCTGCATCGGAGAGTATCCTTTATAGATGTTACGTCCTGAATGCGGCTTTGTGGCACGCCCAGGTATGTATAGGTCTCTCCAGCGCAAAGGTGTCGTATAGCGCTTCTGTCAACGAGTTCAGGATCTTCGAGGATGCCGTTAAGTTTTCCTTTCTTCAAATTAACCTTGGCGCATTTCTCTAACCCGAACTCCATTCCAATCTCTTGAGTGTACTCTGTGACAATTTTTAGAGCTAGATGTAGTTTCTCTTGATTTCTAGCATAGAGCTTAAGATCATCCATGTAAAATACATGAGTTACCTTATGCTTTCGATTTCCAGGTTTGCCACAGAGGTACCCTTCAGAATGGCGAAGTGCGAGAGATAGTGGCAATAATGTGAGGCAAAAGAGGAGAGAGCTCATGGTGTCGCCCTGAAATACACCTCTCTGAAAGGTGATACTGTTAGTGATCACACGATATTTTCCAGATAAGATGGTAAATCTGGTTTTCCAAAGCGGCATTAATCTCTCTATGCATCTCACGATATGTGGATGAACCTTCAAGCTTTCCAACAGACAGATGATAAGTCTATGGGAGGTTGAATCAAAAGCTTTTCGGTAATCTATCCAGGCCATCGATAGAGCTCGTTGATAGGATGCTGCATCTTTACAGACACATCTATCGATGAGCAGGTTCTCCCGACATCCTGCTACGCCTTTCTTCGAGCCACGTTGTTCATACATCTCTCGCCACACAGGTTCAATTGTACGAAGAATCCTATCATTTAGGATGGCTGTGAAGATCTTATACAGTGTGTTCAGACAAGTTATTGGCCTGTAATTCTTAGGGTCAGCTAAGTTGCCCGTCTTAGGCAGGAGCACGGTGCGCCCTTCCACCAACCACTCCGGAATAGGCTATTCCGACTTTAGATATGAGGTGAAAATTCGGGCCAGATGCTGGTGGGTTGAAGGAAACTTCTTCCACCAGAAAGTCTTGATACCATCTGGTCCCGGAGCGGGAAAGTTCTTCATGCCTTTTAATACGTTTTTCACCTCCTCGGTAGTGATAGGTGGGCATTCTTCCTCAGGTGTTATGAGGGCATTGCACAGCTCCTTGAAGCTATTTATGTTCTTTGAGTCTTCTTGAAGTGGATGCTGGACCTCGTAGACTTCTCTCCAAAATGCTTCGACCTCCTCTGGTTTGGGCGGATGGTCGACAGTAATTGGAGGGTCTTGGAAGAGTTTAGATGGATCAGATGAAAATTGTTGATTTTCTCTGACCCACCTCTCTCTCCGCTCTAGACTTCTCCTAGCGTTAGATAGTATTCGTATTCTGTCAACAATATTCTGTCTGATGGTCATTAGCTTTGATTTCTTGATTGTGTGATGACGGATCCGCAGTTCGCGCGCGAACCGTCGAACCTTGGCAGTGAAATTCCTGCCAGATGTTATGTAGTCAATCACACACTGAATGCGGGACGCGTACTGTCTAGCCCAGCCTATCTTTGTGCTGAGTTGATCCAATTCAGTCAGATCTTTGGGCTTGGGAGAAACCTGAATGTTGATGTTTCTCCGGGTCCTGAAGCATCGTTCTTCCTCTATTGGATGCCTGTTCGCGTTTGGTCTCAGTGTCGCTTCTCTTTCTCTGTTGCCGGCTTGTGCTGGATGCGGTTGAGTAGGCACTCCGCTTATATAACCCCTTTTCCTAAGGTTCTCGGCATGGCTTCGCAGACGTTGTTGCGAAAAGTCTGAGAGCTCTGGGTGTTTCTCGCACCACAGAGCATGCAGTCGTGCCATGTAACCTTCTCGTTTAGGGACCATACTGGCATCGTAGCACTCCAGCAGGCCGTCATTGAGTTGATCCATCCACTTAAAAGTAACAAGATTTCGCCGGTCAATCGCATTGACTCCGTCTTGATTGGCTCCCCCAACTGTAGAGTAGTCGGCATTGTTGTCCGACCCATTGTCGGGAGCCCTGCGCGTTCGATTGTTTTGAACCGCACTTACTACAACTATGTTTGGTGTTGTCATTGTTGTTCCCACGAGCAGCTAGGGAAAGGGTTCGTCCATCCTTGTAGAGCCCCGCATGCAAGGATAAGGCTGTATACTCTGAGAGTCGCCGATTTCCCAGAATCACCGTTAGAGACACCTCACCCAGGTGACATTCAGCTTTCGGCACGGTTCTCACGCCTTCGCTTGGGGGTTATTCCTTCGGGACCATCCCTGGACAATTGTCCGCGACTGCTTATTAATTATTGTAACCATATTCAGCAGAAACCCTTGGTACAGGGACCCTCTATCCGCAACCCGAGGACGCGTTCGGAGGCTTTGTCATAAGCCCTTCGGTTCTATTCCAAAGGAATCAAAACCGAAACCGAATATATATATATATATATATATATATATATATATATGTGCTCTCGGAGGTGCTAAATTATCACTGGTTCGTAACCTTAAAGCCATACCCGCGTGCCAAAAATATGCCAAGGCACTTGCGCGATGGATGCAGAAAGCTGTCATCCTTGGGTCGCTTCGTGTCATCAAGACACACGAGGTTTTCGCCGGCCTGTCGTTGTGATTTCGTCGTGCCCTGTGACCACCCATCTCACGGATGTGAGACGTGGCCATAGGTGTATTTTACCGCGGTTCTACTGGGGGTTATTGACATTTTCTTTTTAGATGGCAGTTGCTCTTAGTGGAACCCTGCGGTGGTTGTTTAACTTTTTTTTAAATTATATATATATACTTAAAAGTTTGTCGGGCAACAATTCCGGCTACCCTACAGTTTGGGAGAGCCAATCAAGCCAGAGTCAATGCAATTGACCGGCAAAATCTCAATACTTTTGAGTGGACGGATCGACTCAGGGACGACCTGCCGGTGTGTTATGATACCTCCTAAACTCCTAAACCAGAAGGTTACATGGTGCGACTGTATGCTCTGTAGTGAGAAAGAGAGGCGACACTGAGACCAGCGGCAGGCATCCAACAGAGGAAGAGCGATGCTTTAGAACGAGGAGAAATATCAACATCCAGGTTTCTCTCAAGCCAAAGATCTGGCTGAACTGAATGACGAGCTTCGTGGAGAAGCATGAACTTTGGCGGACGCAAACCGTAAAACAAAACCAACGGCTGATCATAAGACCAAGAGACGAACGCATCAACTCAGCACCAAGAGAAGCTGGGCAAGACAGTACGCATCCTGCAATCACTGTGTGATTGACTACATAACATCTATCAGGAATTTGACTGCCAGATTCCGATAGCTCACGCGCGAACTGTAGCTCCGTCATCATACACTTAACAGGTCAAAGCTGCTGACCATTAGACAGCATATTTTTGACAGAATACAGGTTCTATCTAAAGCTAGGAGAAATTAGAGTGGAGAGAGAGGTGGCTCACAGAAAATCAACAATTTTTCTCTGACCCATCGCGACTCTTCCAAGACCCTCCAGTTACTGTCGACCAACCACCCAAATCAACGGAGGGCGAGGCATTTCAAGAAGAAGTCCAGCATCCACTGAAAGAAAACTCAAAGAACATTAATAGCTTCAAGAAGCTTTGCAGTGACCTCGTAACACCTCAGGAGGAATGCCCACCTATCACTATCAAGGAGGTGAAAAAAGTATTAAAAGGCACGAAGAACTTTTCCGCTCTGGGACCAGATGGTATCAAGACCTTCTGGTGGAAGAAGTTTCCTTCAACCCACAAGCAAGTGGCCCGCAAGTAAGAATTACGCGGCTCAAAGAAAGGCGTAACAGGTTGTCGGGAGAACCTGCTCATCGATAGATTTGTCTGCCAAGACGCAGCATCCTACCATCGCTAGCTATCGAAGGCCTGGCTTGACAACCGGAAAGCTTTCAGTTCAACCTCCCATATACTTATCATCTGTCTGTTGGAAACCTTAAAGGTTCATCCACACATCGTGAGGTGCATAGAGGGATTGATGTCGCTTTGGAAAAGTAGATTTAATATCTCATCTGGAAACATCGTGTGACAATTAACAGCGTCACGTTTCAGAGAGGTGTCTTTCAGGGCGACACCATTAGCCCTGTCCTCGAATACCTCACATTATTGCCACTATCACTCGCACTTCGACATTCTCAAGGCCACTTCTGCGGAAAAACTGGAATTCGAAAGCATAAGGTCACTCATGTATTTTACATGGATGATCTCAAGATCTATGCTAAAATAAAGAGCAGCTAAATCTAGCACTAAATATTGTCAAAGAGTACACTCAACAGATTGGAATGGAGTTTGAGTTAGAAAAATACGCCAAGGTGAATTTGAAGCGAGGAAAACTTAAAGTTCTTTCTAGGTCCCACCCCCGTACAAATAGTAGAGTCCTGTGGGGGCACCGACGAGCCATGATATATTGAAAAAAATTCAGAATTTACACCTAACCATCATTGAGCAACTGTGATATGCGTTTGAATGTGTTTGTTTGTCGAGTACGTACAGCAGACAAGCTGGGGAGAGGGAACAGAGTTGCCGGGTGGCGATACTGTCACGTTTATCCGTTTGAATGTGACTAAAATTTCAATGTTTTTCATTAGATTGTCTATGAAACTACACGGTAGGGAGACTTGAGGTTTTTTTTTCACAAAAATTTGTATTTTCAAGCTGCACAAGTACCCACATTTTTTTAATTTCTCTACCCGAGCGTTTAATTACTATAAATTGAAACATGGAAAGTGCCTATGCATTGCTCAGGAATTACGTGTTAAAGTAGTCAACTTTGACATTAATTATCTCCACATCGGTACGGTTGAAAAATTTGAAATTAATTTAGCATATCATTAATCATTCTGTTTAAATATAGTTCCTTTTTTTTTAAATCTACCCGAGATCGATTTTTTCACATACAACCTTAATGGCATCCCCCAAGACCCTAATCTCGTCGATGGATGCACTATACGACATCTTGGCGCTGGAGAGACCTATACATACCGGGAGGTGCCACGAAGCCGCATCGAGGACGAAACATTGATTAAGAACGATCTGCGATGTAAATACAAACGTCTCTCAGTATACTTTGAATATTAAAAATTTGAACTTGTTAGTTTTGAGCCTTACCATTCATAACCTTAGTTTAGGTTTATGATTAAGTTAAATAAAATTTTCAAATTATCTTCAATATGAAATTATAAATTAAAGTGTTAATATATAATGATATTTTGAACCTAGAATAAGGATATGAATTGTAAAGCCCAATATTGACATTGACAAGCTCGACTTTATAAAAGTCATTGAAATTTATGTTGAAATCAAAAAGTTCAAACAGTTGAAGCTTGAGATTTTTTCGTTTGATGTAATAAAAACTAAACTGAATCTTCAACTTTCCAAATCTTCCAAATTAAAGCTTAACAAATTTGTCATTCAACAACTTTTTATTCAATCGTTTCATAGTGAACAAATTTTAAAATAGAAACCTTCCAATTTCATTAGGTTTTATTTTAAGGGTTTCAAAATAAACATTATTTTAAAATGAAGCATTTAAAATGGTAATGTATATAAACCCATATGTCCGATACATGAAATTCTTCATTGGATAATTCTCTACAAGCCTCTATACTTTCCCGTCACATTTTTTCAAACCCTAAAAAATTATTTTAAAAACTGAAAAAAGTGACTTTTCCCCATGCATTTTACATGGGAAGCTTCAAGTCAAAACCGGCAGCAGTTAAAATAAAAAAAAACGAAAAAACAAAAATTAGGGATTTTCTTTTTTCAGATTTGAAACAAAATGGGGGGGGGTCGTTGCCCTCTAGCATGAAAAAAAATTTTGCCATGCATTTTTGAGTCACCCTAGTGTACAATCTGAAACAATGTAATGTGTAATCTGAACCAATGTTTCAGATATGTATGAAGAATTAAAATTCATGCTGAATGAGTAAGAGTTAACTAATCAAATAGTGCAACTATGGTAATTTGTTTTTTATCGAAAAAAGTAATTAGGACCGAATCCATTTCAAATCTGGCAGGTTCTACACTTGAAGTTGCAGAATCTCTCGGGGACAAAATATGTTGTTTTTTAGAGGAAATTAGGCGATACATATTTTTGCGATTTGTGAAAAAAAATTTGTTTACAGAGTTATGCGTATTTGAACTTTTGGCTTTGTTTTTCAAGAAAACCCCAATTTTTTCTTTCAACTCGTATAACTTTTGACCTAATTAAGATATTCACGATTTCTTTTCAGATTCTGGTAGAGTTTATCGCCTTCTTTCTGTTAAACTAAGTTTACTCTCTACACAAGATTTAAAAAGTTTTAATTGTTTTTTAAACTCAGTATCAAATAAAGTTTTTATACTTTGTTAAAAAATACCTGGAAAAATGTGAAATATATTTGAATATATTGAATATGAAAACTCTTCAGTCAAAAAATGTCTTGCCTTGACATTTATTTTGTAACTTAAATTGTTTCAGCAAAAAATTTCAAAATTCGTATTTATGAAAAATAATTTTCTGATAAAAATTGTTCAGCCCAAGTAAAACTAACATGGAGTTTTCCTCATATGAAAGTATATATTTTTAATATTTAACAAAAATGGTGGGTATTTCCAGAAGCCAGGAATGAAGACAATTTTTTGTTTATGAACATTGAATTGTTTCATTTTTCTCTGAAATGGTACAAGATATCATAAATGGGTCCGAAAACTTTTTGTACAACTTTTTTAAATGTGCAAACTATTTTCTCAACATTTTTTTGTATCTGTTGTTCTCAAGAAAAATGCGAAAATTCGATCTTATGAAAAAAAATTCTCCTGTCCACAAAAGTTATTTATCCCGCATTAAACTCACAAGGTATTTTCCTTATGATAGAACAAATTCAAAAAAAATTGGCAAAAAATATAAGTGTGAAATTTTGAAATTACTTCTGCGAAAGTGAGAAATTCAGAATCTACGGGTTTCGATCATCTCAGATATCTAACTTTTTTTTAGAAGTTTAAAATTGGAATGCATATAATATATCTCGTAAGTGGAATGAGATACGCCAAAACAGACAAAATTTTATAATTCAACTCCAGAATAGTATATTAGTATATAATTTATGATTATAAAATACATATAATGAGACAATTCATAAATTTTAAAAAGTATTAACAATTTGAAGAAAATTTTAAAAAGGGATTCGCGTTGGTGGCAGCCGACTACTGTAAACCACTCTGCCCGCCCGGTACGTGACGAATACAATATAACCATTATATGACCGTCACATCACTCTGAGTGCCGTTTAGGTGCAGAAATCAGCACAGTCACTGAAACGGTACTGGCGGCCCAGTGCCGTTCGCCAGTGCCGCTTCAGTGCTGTTTCATCGGCAGGACATGGACAAAGGACGAGCTCAGATCCCTCGATATCGGGTCACGATAAGTTATGCACATAAACAAAAGCATGCACCTTAAATCGTCTGTTCCACGACTTTACATCTCACGCCGTGAAGGTGATCGCGGAATACTCAAGCATGAATGTCTTCACAACAGGATTATTCTGGGTCCAGCACATAAAATCGCAAATAGACGAGATCCTCTTCTTAGAAAGGTCAGGGAACAGGAAGAAGTGGACAAAGGAGCATTTCTGTACAAAGCAGCGGAGGAGTCTGCTGAAACACTTGGCCTTGACTTCAATATCAGGGTTGAGCCAAATGCATCAAATATTATCCACCTCGAGTACTCACTCCTGAAGGAACTAATCAAGATAGCACAGAAAAAAAACTTCTGTGAAAATCTCCTCGACAAGAGGATGCACGGCATCTTCCAGATAAATGTGAAGGATCAGTCGATGTCGTATGAGCTGACGTTTGCTTTCCTCAAATCACCCGGATTGAAGTCGGACACGGAGGGTTTCATTTTGACATGTCAAGACGGTGTCATTTCAACTTTAGCATACCGTCGCCACATTTTAAGCCAAGGCATTCCCGATGATAGCTGCAGAGCGTGCCATGCACACCCCGAACACCTAAGACACATACTATCTTGCGAGAACGACGTGTATCCACCCTGCCGATGAAACAGCACTGAAACGGCACTGGGCCGCCAGTGCCGTATCAGTGACTGCTTGTGCTGATTTCGGCACCTAAACGGCACTCAGTGATGCAACGGTCAGGTCATATAATGGTCCTAATGTATTCGTCACGTACCGGGCGGGCAGAGTGGTTTACAGTAGTCGGCTGCCACCAACGCGAATCCCTTTTTAAAATTTCCTTCAGATTGTTAATACTTTTTAAAATTTATGAATTGTCTCATTATATATATATTTTATGATTATAAATTATATACTAACATATTATTCTGTAGTTGAATTAAAAAATGTTGACTGTTTTGGCGTATCTCATCCCATTTACGAGATATATTATACTAATTCCAATTTTAAACTTCTAAACAAAAAGTTAGATATCTGAAATGATCGAAACCCGTAGATTCTGAATTTCTAACTTTCGCAAAGATAATTTCGAAATTTCACAAATTTTAATTTTTAATGTTTAATCCCTTTCAGCTGGTCTACTTGGTAGCCCAGTCGCAGGTACAAAGCAGCGTTTCCCAAACTACTACCGCGGGTAGATACCCTACCGCCCGGTAGGGGGATGCCACCCCGGGTCAGGTAGCTCGGAAGGCTCCGAGGCAGGCTCCCCATTGCGAGCAGACGGCTGCTTTCGTATACCTGCCACGAATAACCCTTTGATTGTCATGAGATAATGACAGGTTGGAATAACTGAAATTATAAAGACATGGCTCAATTTAATTTTAATTAGCTGAATGAAATCCATTAAATTATTTTAAAAAAATGGGGAAAGTTTTTAAAAATCGGTTGATATCTGCACTAATGAAGGAAACATTTACAAACCTTGTGAGTATATAAATGGGACCTCTCAGTGTAACAAAAATGCGATAACTCTTGAAGTTATTATCCGATTTTCGTCTATCTTTTTTCAACATTTTTGTCATAATCTAACAAATCTAACGCAGCGTCCGAGTGACAGGCGTCCAGTGTCTCTCTTGGGTTCCAGTATTGTGAACAAATTTGAGGGTGGCGATCCAACCGCCCAACAGAAAATGCGAAAAAAGTTTGTGAAACGCTGGTATAAAGGGAACTTCTGCAGGCATTTAAAACTGGAATCTGAGTAGCTTTCAACGAGCAGCACTGAAACGGCACTGGGCAGTGTCGTTACAGTGTCGTTCAATCGGCAGGGCAATGCCATCTCTGTCACTTTTACAGCAGTAGCCCAGGGACCACTCCGGAAACGCCCTAGAGAAATAGAGTCAATTCGCCGCCCTAGAGTTATACTAGGCCATGTCCACTTCTTGAAATGTTTGAACTACTATTATTGTTAGGCTCGGTAAGCGTTAAATTTTATTTTTTAATAAATTTTTTCCTGGAACTTATTTCTTCAGCAGTTACAATGATTAATTAAAATAGTGACGTTAATTAAAAGTTAGTATTATATCACCCCATATCCTTTTTTGCATTGTTATAAGTGAAAAAATGCCAACTTCGTACTGCATATTTTATAGGGATAAACTAAGCTCAATTTGAGAAATAACAATTTTCAGAAATATACTTAACCTTAAAAGTAACCATCGAACTAATACTCACAAGTCGATAATTTGCGAATACTCATTTAATTCGAGGTATGTAATACAACAGAATAATGTAAACTATCACTCTGTTAATCTTTTTACTTAAGAATTTCATTATAAATAGTTCATTTATAAATATTTTGTGGATATGGCGTACTGTTTTTGTAGAGCATATTCTGGTTAAACTTTGCACCTAATTTTCTCAGTTTGACAGTTGAGGGACATGGCGTACTATAAACTTTAGGGCGACGAATTGTCGAAAATGAGAAGTGGCGCATATACTGTAGTTGAATTAAAAAATGTTGTCTGTTTTGGCGTATCTCATTCCATTTACGAGATATATTATAATCATTCCAAATTTTAAATTTCTAAAAAAAAAGTTAGATATCTGAAATGATCGAAAACCCTAGATTCTGAATTTCTAACTTTCGCAAAGGTAATTTCGAAATTTCACCAATTGTAATTTTTAATGTTTAATCCCTTTCAGCTGGTCTACTTGATAGCCCAGTCGCAGGTACAAAGCATCGTTTCCCCAAACTATATTCTATATTATAACAATTATAATATATTGTCCAACTCATGCGCGAACGACCTACATCCAAAGGCACAATGCGGCACTAAGAGTGCTGTATTACCATCTCTGTCGCTCTTACGGAATTGGCCCAAATACCGCTCCGCTAAACGCTCCTAGGGAAATAGAGTCAATTATCGAAAATAATAAGTGCCGTATATACTGGAACTTCATATTCTCGACAATTGTTTCTGTCGCGCACTCGAGCCCTGACATAGTTCTCCTTGAATTCGAGAAACGAATCATGTTCGTTATCGAATTTTCGGCGCCAGCCGACAAGAACATCACAGCCAAGGAGAACGAAAAGAAATAGAGGTACAAATACCTCATAAGGGAGTTCCGATGGCCATACCCGGAATATTCTGTTAAGCTAATCGTCCTGATCATCGGTGCTCTTAGAGGTGCCAAGCTTTCAATGGTTGATAGCCTGAAAAGCATCCCTGCGTGTCAACGAAAATGCTATGACACTTGCGGGGAAAATGCAGAAGGCGATCGTCCTTGGGTCGCTCTGTGTCTTCAGGGTGCACGAGACTTTTGCCGGATCATCGTTTTGAGTCTATCGCAGACTGTAAACACCAATCTCACGGTCGTGAGACGTGGTTACGGCTGAAATTTTACGGCGATTTCGCCAGGAGCGGATGCAATTTTGTAGAATGGCACCCGCCCCCAGTGAAATCCCGCTGTTGTCATTGTGACAAACTTTCAACTATATATATGTCGTAGCCCAGTAGCCGACCCAGTCGGTTAGCCGACTCGCTGGCTAGTCGGCTAATGAACGCTGAGTAGCCGACTGTATACCTGCACCTGCTCACGTTGGCCGCTCTTCGCATGACCAGCGGTCAGTCGTCTATTGTAACAAATGAACATGAATAAAACGAAAGATTGAAAGAAAATCATTTTTTTTATCTTTCTTTTTTCAAAGTTCAGATTTTATGTCGGCTTTAGGGTAAAAAAAAAAAAAAAAATTGATTAGCATTTCGAACTCGAAAGTTCATTGCCTCACTACCCGATTCGGGTAGTGTTTCTAGGTGGATAAATACTACCAATGTGGGTCCACCACACCCACGACGGGTCAACAACACGCAGTATTCCCGAACGGTCACCCATCCAAGTACTAACCGCGCCCAACACTGCTTAACTTCAGTGATCTAACGGGAACTGGTGTTTTCAGCGTGGTATCGCCGTAAATCTAACTCAAAATTGTCCTGAACTTTTATGACTACTTGAGGGCAACTTGTATTATAGTATTATATTTTATTATATTATGCACTATTATAAGATTATAAAAGATTATTATGTAATTATAATATTATAATATTAATAAACATCAACTCACATAAATAATAATATAAATAATAAGTCAATTATTTATTATATTAATATTATATCATATATTATTAGAATATTATTAAACATCAACTCAAATCAATATTTATTGAACCAATTATATTATTATTAATGTTTAATGTAGGAAATTAAACTTCGTCTACTCAAAAATATAATTAAAGTTCGATTTTGAACTATACAGAATTGTCAGTATAAATTTAACAATTTTATCAGGTCTCGAATAAAAAAGCCTTCAAAAAAAGAGGCAATATTCTTTTCTACTTTTCCTTGCCCATTTTAAGAATCGGAGATTTTTTATTTAAGATTTTCTTACTAACAAACTTCATGTCCCAACACTATATAAATTAAATTATGAATGGAATAAAATTTCTAGTGAGAACTCTTTTTATCATTTTTTACACCAAGTATTGCATGGCAAACAAATGATAAATCTCAATTCTTAAAATATGTGATGAATCGTTCGCATAGTCGTCTGCTGGGCTGAAACGCTCTAGTCCAATAGACGACTGGCCGCTGGTCTCCGAAGAGCGGCCAACGTGAGCAGGTGCAGGTATACAGTCGGGTACTCAGCGTTCATTAGCCGACTAGCCAGCGAGTCGGCTACTGGGCTACGACATATACATAGCAATTTAAAAAAAAAAGGTTAAACAACCACCACATGGTCCTACTCGGAGATACTGCAATCTATGAAAATGACACCGGTTCCCAGTACAGCCGAAGTAAATTGTGCCTGTGACCACGTCTCACAACAGTGAGATAGGTGTTGTGATTTCGTCATGCCCTTTGGCCACCCATCATATGGTCGTGAGACGTGGCCATAGGTGTGATTTACCTCGGCTCTGCTGGGAGCCGGTGTCATTTTCATAGATGGTTGTTTCTCCCAGTGGGACTTTCGGGTGGTTGTTTAATCTGTCATCTTTAATTATAAACATACCTGGGATAACATTGAGACAAGAAAATAAACAAATAAATAAGCCATAAAAACAGTCAGACTTACGATTTTCATGCGAATCGAGCAGTTTAATTGTTTCATATCCACTGTCTTCTTTCGAATGCTCTAAGTATGCTTTCATTTTTTCGCTTTCATCGTCTTCACTGATTTCACTCTTCTCTGACGAAATTGAATCATCTTCATTGTAGACATGATCAGGAAAATGAAGACGTGGAAGATCCAGAAACTTTTTCTTTATTAAATCGAACGTGTTCACGGAATGAAAATGGTGGAATTCAGCTTCAATTTTTTTCGATATAGATCCAAACATTTCTTTGCATTCGTCATGCAAGAATGGATTTGCCATTTTTTCACGATTAGAATCGACAACTTCGTTGTTTAGGGCAAACTCAATAATTAATCGCAAGAGTCATAAACGACTTTTCTTTTCTATTGCGCATATGCCACAACTATACAGTCACTAAATTATGCTGTTACGGATACGATAGATACTACTACTTTAAACATCTTCCTGATTGTATGTGATTGTACTACTATGAACTCAACCCAAACTCAAAACAACATGCCGCAACACAATTGTTTGAAAATTCTACAGATAGTTTTGGATTTATACTTATACACTGGGCGCCAATTACAGCTTAGGTGAATACAGTTGAATACAGTCAGGTATGAAGTATGAACTATTATCTACATCTAATGGAGAGTCCACAATAGGATTGAGAAACCGACGTAGCATTGACTTCGCGTAGAATTGACATAGCAGTAGCGTGGACGCTTGTCGCGCACAAGCGTCTAGGGAAAAGGAGAATAATTTGGTTTTGCGCTGGGCATGCGCACTGTGACCTTCCAGCCGATTGCATTCTGCGCGCCATAATTTGAATTATGAAGACGTGAAATTGTAGTTATATCACTACGAAAGGAAATAACGCTCAGTAAATATTTTTATAGATTAAACATAGTTATATATCATAAAAATATTAAAAAATTTTGAATAAAAATAAAGCTAAATGTTCAAGTACTTAATAAACTTCATTGCGAGTCATTTGAAAGCATAATCAAATAATTATTCAACTGCGATGTTTCTTTGAAAAATGTATCTAATATAATAATTATATAATAAAATAATATAATGATTATTTAAATGCAATGTTTCTTGACAATTGGTCAATAAAGAAACAACATCTTATCAAAAATGTTGAGTTTCTAAGTCATAAAGACGAATTTTTGAAAATAAGTTGAATTTGCAAACCCAACAATATGCATTTTGCACCAAAATAATTGAATTTTCGACTAAAAAATACCAGTTTTCGACAAAATGAGTGAATCTTTAACTGAAAAATATCAAGTTTCTAGCAAAAATGAAATACATACATTTTTAATAAAAAATTTTATAATAAAAATAGATTTACAAATCAAGAATATAATAGTTCAATTGGCATTCAGAAAAGTAAAAAAAATCAAGTTTTCATCAAAATTAATTAATTTTCATCTAAAAATGTAGATTTTCAAGCAAAAATCGAACAGTTAAATCGTCAGTTTAAAAAATTGATTTTCAACCGAATGAATTAATTTTTAATCACACCAATGAATTTTCAACCAAAAGTATGAATTTTTGACCAAATAGTGGAATTTTCAATCCGAAACATGAATTTTCTATCAACAACAAAACGTTTTTTCAACTATTTTTTTCAACTAAAGAAATAATTTCTCAACAAAAAATAGAATAGTTAAATTTCTACAAAACAGATAATTTTTTAACGAAAAAAATACATTCACATCAAAAAAGGTAATTTTTTCACAAAAAATGGAATAGTTGAAGTGAATTTGTATCTAAAATTGTAAATCTTCGACTTAACAAAATTTAATTTTTAACCAAATTCTTGAATTTTCAAATAAAAAGATCAATTTTCTACCAAAAATAAAATAGTTAAATTTTCAACCAATGAAATGAATTTTCATCTAAAAAAGATCAATTCTTAACCATAATGAGAATAGCTTAAATGCTCAACCAAATAAAAAACGAAGTTTCAACAAAATAGTTTTTTTTTCATACAAATAGAACAAAATAATACAATTTTAAACCCAAGAGATTACTTTCCTACCAAAAAAGATACTATATCAATAAAATATATAAAAAACCCCACAGAATTTGTACAGAAATTGGCTTTCGGCTAATTTATTTGTAATTGAGGGAAAATGTAGTTCATGTCATGGCGATCAAAAGTCTCAATGACCACAACTGTAAAAAAATGAGGTTTTCGTGGTGTAATTGGGGTTCAAATATCATCATACACTCTAAAAATTGGCCCTTTTCCGAGCCCTTTTCGAATCCACACAAAGTGATATTTGAACCCCAATTACACCACGAAAACATCATTTTTTACAGTTGTGGTCATTGAGACTTTTGATCACCATGACCTGAACAACATTTTCCCTTCATTACAAACAAATTAGCCGAAAGCCAATTTCTGTACAAATTCTGCGGGGCTCTTTTCAACTAAAAAAGACAAATTTACAAACCAAAATTAGAATAGTTCAATTTGCAGTTAAAGAAGTAAATTTAAAGAAGAAAAAAAAATGTTCCACATCACCTCAAATACATTTATAATAGTATTAAAATTTGTGTTAATATGTTCTTCATCACGCATTTTTTTACCGATGAACTGCGATAAACCTATTTCGACATTTGACAACGTTTTCGCGTGTATTATGGTTAAAATTTGAACTTCATTTTCTCAGTTTGACAGTTGAGGGACATGGCGTACTATAACTTTAGGGCGACGAATTATATAATAAACATAATAAATCTCCTAATGCCAATGTACTCCTTATAGTAAATAATTCACAATAAGAAACTTACATTCATGAAATTCCTTCATATGCACATTCAAATAATAGTGCTTTTTGAATTCCTTGTGGCATTTAGCACATTTTGCCACGGCATTTTTTTCGGTTTATGAGGTGGCACTTTATCAAACTCCGCTACAATTAAAATAGAAATAAATTGAGAAAAATGTTTATGTTTAATGTTATAGGTTCAATTTAGAAAAGATTTTTTTTCTTACCAGGTTGAAGCCGTTTTACGTGTACTTTATAATTCGAGAATTTACTTAGAGTGAAATTGCGAGTTTCACAAAACATTGTAAAACTCTTCAACAATGTAACCGTAACGATTGTATACACTGTACTGGCACTAGTCACATTTGTTACTAACTTGGGTCTGAGGTTCAAACCATAGCGCGCTAAATCGGAGCGGCTGAAAGACCGTAGCGCAAATAACCAAATATTTATAATTTTATATACACAGCAAAAGAACTTAATCTTAGTCCTAATAATTTTGTTATACCTACATACATCGTTTCGCAATAAATAATAGTGTAAAATTTAAAGATCTAACAAAAATTGCTCGAATAAGAGAGTACTTGTAGATTGTTAGTTTAAATTTTCTCTTCCAAGCTTGAAATTCCTCACTAAGAAATTATTAGTTTAAGTTTCAATTGGAGGACCGATATATTATATAACTATGTTTAATCTGAAAAAATATTTATTGAGCGTTATTTCTTCTCGTAGTGAAATAACTACAATTTGACGTCTTCATAATTCAAATTATAGTGCGCAGAATGCAAGCTTCTTCTTCCTATTAACGTTAGCTTAATACTGGCTGTTGCGTTGTATATCCCAGTGTTGCCCACTGATATATATAATACACTGGATGCAGGATTCAATGGAACGATCTGTACCTACTTGAAGGCCTCGGAGCCGCCATTTATCAGGGTTGTTTTGGTTCGGGATCATTCGGGACAGATCGGAATATGCGGGAGATTCAAATTTAATTTGGAAGAGAACTCAAAAATAGTAATAAAATCATGTAAAATTTAATAAAAAGTTATTACATAAATAAAAATAATCGAACAGTACAAAAAAAAGGAAGTCGATGGTATTTTAAATTGGCGGAATACACATTCATAGGTTATGTCACTAGTGTCAAACGAATAATAATGGTTTAAACAATTGTAAATTATTTACAAACAGGAGGAAAATATTCGGTATCTAATTTGAAAAAAAGAAACAATTTTCAATATTTTTCTAATAAGTTTTGAGTACTTAGATGTGTAATAATAATGATAAGTGTCATAATAATGAATTTCTCATAATAAAATTTCAATTTTTAATATTCGTCTTCATGAAATATAATTCGCCTAATTCTAAATGTAGATGCGTAACATAATTGCGACACAATATGTTCTTTCAGAGAACTGATATCGGTCCGCATCGGTATTTTATAAGTAAAGCTTGACTAAGCAAGCAAAGGAGAGAATGCGTTTTAGGAAATAAAATAGTTTGAAGAATGAATCAATAAATTTTTTGAATGTTCAAAATTATATAATTTCAAAAATGTCACTTGTAAATTAAAAATTAAAAAAAAACGAAAATATTTAAGTTTGCATTTAGCACTCTGGAATTTTATTGATTCGAGGCTTATATTATTTTAAATAATTCCATTTCAATCTGTTTATTTTTCAATATTTCATTTTTACTTTCTAATGTTCAATTTATTATAACAGATATAGCGAACCTCAAAGCGTGTTCAGAGTTCTTTCAGAGAAATTTGTGAGTGTTCAAAATTATATAATTTTCAAACTATTTGAACTTAAAAGCAGTACAATTTAGTGATTATAAGTTTTTTCTTGAGAAATATAAATTGAAAAATGTCATTTACAAATTAAAAATTATAAAAAATGAAACAATGCAAATTTTAAAGTTTACATTCAGCACCTTGAAATTCGAACGATTCGAGATTTGTTTTATTTTAAATAATTCAATTTTATTTAGTTTATTCTCCAATGTTTGATTGATAATTTCTTATTGTAAATGAACAGTCAAATATTGTTAAATATTGAAACAAACATTTTTTAAATAAAAATTTTAAAATTGAATGCCTAAAAAATGGAGTATTTTAGAATGCAATAATATTTGAATAGGATTTGAAATTGAATAAAAGCATTTAATTATGAATATATTAATCACAATGTTTTTGAAAAATGAAAAAAGATTTTGAAGTTTCATTCGGATGCAAACATTTCATTAATTACTAAGGCTTTCGAAACAAAATAGTTCAATTTTTAACGTAAAAATGTACAAATTATTTAATTATGAAAAGATTCATAATCGGCTTATAAAATCAATTTTATTATTATTATATTGTTACGAGTCGAACTATGATTTAATTTTAAAAATAGATAATTAATTTATATTTACAGTTTAACAACTGAACATTTTTCTTGTTCTCTTTTTTTGTCAAAGTTAACCCGTGCCCCCGAGCCTTTGAAATTAACATGGGGGTTTAAATGGGAAAAGCTTGATTTTCAAAAAAAAAAAAAAAAAAAAATGGAAGAAAGAGCTATTTGTTATAAACTTTTTGTGAATTAAAGTATTAAAACCTCTTAACGCATGTTCAAAGAATAATTTCCACCCAGTAAGTTTTAATTTTGACTCCCCACCCCTTTCGAGCCATTGTTATTGTGCTTGGAAAGTGACCCAAAAACTGCAAAATAGCAGTTTCCTATTAAATTCATACTAAAAACGGTATTCTTTGGATTTTATTAACAAGTATTATTTTTAATTGTCAAGGGACCAGTTTCCAAGTATTTTGTGAATAATTTATAATTACTCAAACAATTATTATTTATTTAAGAATTATATTTTTCTTAAAATCGTGAGAAATTATTGTTTTCGGGATATAAGTGATAGATTTTAATTTTACAGAAATAGAATATACCTACATTGGATAGTTTATAAGAGAATGTAATACACTACTATGCAAAAGTTTCTAGACCTATATTTTTCAATACTTTATAAAAGCACTCTAGTTTTAAAAATATTCAACTCTAAATTTACTTGCAATTACTACACTAAATCTGATAAAATTATACGCCTAATGGTCTTCAATTGAAAGCAATATATTAATTTTATTAGATTATTTATTTTATTATTATTTTCTTAATTATTTAAGTGACTTGATAAGATCTTTCTAGAATTTTCGTTTGACGTTTTTTCAAACAACTTCTAATAAAATTAAAACATACTGGCTTTCAATTATGCCTATAAAACGAGTACTTTTATCTCCTTTTATGCAATAATTGAGAGAAAATCTACAATTTATTATTATTAAAACTAGAGTGGTTGTTCAACCTATTGGAAAATAGATGTCCAGAAACTTTTGCACGACATTACATAGAGAAATGAATTTTTATACTCCTACATGCGCGTGAAATATTATTTGCTTTGTGTAAGATTTCGATTTCAGTTAACGTTTACCGAAGATGTTTTACACATAAATCTGTCTTGGGTCGTAGTTTAGGACGTACGTGATGTTTTTTTACAATATATATTTCTATCTTATATACAGTCAAACCTCGTTTATCGGGACACTCATTTATCGTGATCTTCACTTATCGGGATCTTACAACCTCGTTTATCGGGACATCTTGTTCCCCTTCCAACCACCGCTCCTTATACATTAGCACTTGAAGTGGGGTAAGGTGAGAGCGTGGTGGGAGTAGCGGGAATTTAAAATTCTTTTTGATCATTTGTGATCAAACCTGACATAACCCGTAAATAACAACACAGCAAGGTGTCATGGCAACCCATCTCGAGGCTGAGGGTAGTAGTGGGAGACCCCTCCCAATCCCGATAAACGAGGTGTTTACATTTCGAGGGCGTCCCGATAAACGAGGTTTGACTGTATTTATACCTCATACTTGTTTCTATGTTCACTTTTATTGAACATTAATTCAAAGTTCGTATTCGTGAATTGCATAATATTATTGGCATAATATTAATATCACTAATTATTTCACTTACGCACGTACCACAAGAGTTTTATTCCTTTTGCTCTTTTTAATTATTATTATTTATATTATAATTTAAATTCATTTTGTAATTCTAATATACATCAGTCATATATTTACAATTTCACACGACTTTTTGTATCCACAGAAAAATTATTTTGTACAAATTGGTAGATCTTAATGGTTCCATTAAGTGTTGAACAATTCTAACGTATGCCGATTTTTAGGATATCACAATTATTATATTGTTCACTTGTAAAAACTTCAAAGTTTCATTATAACTTTCGAGAGAAAAAAAATCAATATTCTAAACCACGTGTTTGCAATATGTGTATTCCACCAATTTAATATACCACCAACTTTTCTTTTTTTGTACAGTTTGATTATTTTTATTTATTTAATTACTTTTCATTAAGTTTTGTTTAGTTTCCTAGTTTTAGTCAATCCGCTCATTGGTAATAAACTAAATTTTACATGATTTTATTAATATTTTTGAGTTCTCTTCCATATTAAATTTGAATCTCCCGCATATTCCGATCCGTCCCGAAAGATCCCGAACCAAAACAACCCTGATAAATGGCGGCTCCGAGGCCTTCAAGTAGGCACACACGTTTTCCATTGAATCCTGCATCCAGTGTATTATATATATCAGTGGTGTTGCCAGATGAGTCTCAAGATTTCCCCCCACGACTGTCACTATTTCACCCCAAATCTCCCTAAGTCGAACTGAAAAATCCCTATGTTTCTCCCTATGTAATTTTACTCGCATTTTACATGCCGTTCAACCCGCGTAAACACCTCTGTTTGAAAACGTTTGTCTTCTCACTCTCGTTGCGTGCGTTTTAATAGACTTATGGTGTGCTATCAATTCGCATTTACAATTTGGCAAAATTCTTTCAAACTATCACCTGCGCATGGCTTTAACCAATCTAAAAATGAAATTCAAAATACTAATTTTTTCAAAATTTTAATTTAAAACTATGATCTTATTTTTTTCAAAACCGAAATTTAGTATAATATAGAAACTAGTCTAGGTTATATACACTGAATAATATATGAAGGAACAATAATATTTTTATAGGCATAATATAAACTAGCAATCGAAGCTCCGGATGTAATAAGGGCACATCGAATTTTTCGTCTCGAGAGCAATGACTTTTGGTTTTGTTATAAAAAATTCCTTCATAACTTAATTTGAGGTTATTCAAGTAATACATTGAAAATAATAAAAAAATAACCTTTAAAAGCGTCTTCTAATTCCCATGCTTTCACGTAATGTTGGAGAATACGTTTTGGTTGATTTGGTGGCATTTTTTAAATTCAATCATTCAATACAATATCTTTGATACAAGTCTTTTTCTTTTTCCAATCTTTGGACATGTTAACGGAATCAACGGTTAACCTAAAAATGTGTTTACGCGAAGTCCACCAGGGTGTATTCAGATTGTTCAAGTATTCACCAACGAACCAATCACGAAAGACACTACAGTCCCATGACGGATGAAAGCAGAAAACGTTTTGTCACTAAGCAGCGGAGTCAATGACATTCGCCTAGTGCCCCTTAGGAGCTCTGTCATTGGTTCAGCTGCTTAGTTAAAACGTTTTCCGCTTTCGTCCGTCATGGGACTGCACCTTTACTTCGCATAGAAAATCCCTAAAAACCCCTCTTGAACAGCAGAATCTCCCTACAAAAATCCCTATCTATTTTTTCTCCCTATATTTCTCCCCGTGCTACTAAAATCTCCCTAAAAATAGGGAGAAAAACCCCAATCTGGCAACACTGGTATATCCTGCCATGACCAAGTGAGGTCACAGTGCAGCTGGAAGGTCACAGTGCGCATGCCCAGCGCAAAACCAAATTATTCTCCTTTTCCCTGGACGCTTGTCGCGCATGTATTGCCAATTGCTTATTTTTATGTGTCGTTCGCGACACAGCGGAACGCGAACGACCCATAAAAATAAGCAGTTGGCAATACATGCGCGCGCATCGCGGCCATGCTACTGCTACGTCAAGTCTACGTCAAGAATTAGAGAGGGATTTAACATTATTCGAGATGCGGTTAAGACAATTATCTCTTTCCTCTACATTTGAGGAGATATCAGATGTTATAATGGAGGAGAGACCCGTGAGAGCCTCGATTAGGTTGCTGATTATGAATACAGCATCGGTAGTGGGCTTATTAATTAACTGAGAAGCTGGGGGATGCAAGGCAAAACCATTTGGCAAGGAGCTCTGAGTCCTTCCGTTATTGTGAAAGGAAGAGAAGTTTCGAGTCGACCGATTGGGCTGCAATGTTTGCGGGGGCTTGTTTGTCTTCGATGTCGGCAGAGGTTTAGGGCGTGAACCTATAGCTTCGGAATACGGACGAGTTGGGATGGTGTAAGCGTGATCCAGCAATGAGGGAGCGGGGACCTCGCTCAAATCAGGATGATCGGAGAAGTTTACAACAGAAGTGTTTTGACGGGAAGCAGGTCCATTTCTGGACTGTTTTTTAGGTCTAATAACCTCTTCTGCTTCGGCAAACGAAACCCCGTGTTTGGCAGCATAGGCTCGAAATTGTTCAGCAGGGCAATCTGGCTCTGCGAATCTTAATAAAAAGTAAAACCTAGGGATATCAAAATGACACAAATAAGTAAATTAAGAATTATGCAGTGGAATTGTCGCGGGTTATTAAAAAAGAAGGAGACCTTCAAAATATCTCCGACGATTACGACATACTTTCACTTTGCGAAACATTTCTCAGACCTGACAAAAACTTTTCATTAAAAAATTTCAATTTAATCAGAGCTGACAGATTATCTAATAGAGGCGGTGGCCTCGCAATAGCTATTCGAAAAGGAATCAACTTCTCCAGAATCTCTACGATAATTAACTCAGAAAACACTCTAGAAACCCTAGCTGTTTCTATTAACTCTTCCGAAGGAGAGCTCTTGATCGTCTCGGTCTACAGAGTTCCCTCCTCGGATAACTCCATTCTATCCAATACTTGGTCAATGCTGTTTGATTCCATTTCAGCCATCAATTTTGATTCGGTCTTCATTGGAGGTGATTTTAACAGCCATCACCCCTCATGGGGCAGCTCTCACAGCTGCTCTAATGGTTCAGAGCTCTGCTCTTCAATAGACCGAAGAGAATTCATGTGCCTGAATAATGGCAAAGAAACGTTTTCCACCCGCCCAGGCCAATCCCATTCGGTCCTAGACCTTTCATTTGTCACTCCCAATTTATTTACTAACTGTTCCTGGGATGTTTGGGAGGATGCTATGGGAAGTGACCACTACCCGGTTGTCACAAGCCTCAGAGTGTCCATTCCCAATTCACCCTTCTTCTCACATAAATATAAACCTTAAAGAATTAATTGGTCGAACTTTTCTAATAACTTATCTGATTTTGTTAAAGGCAATGAAGCAACATTCAAAGGCACATCCCAGGATCCCCTCGCCAGTTATAATCGGTGCATTGAAGGCCTGTCCACCTTCCCTTCCTGTTAGACTTTCTAACAAAAATTTTAACTACCGAAATAATAATAAACGTTTTGTGCCAGCTCCCTGGTGGGACGAAACATGCGACCAAGCTGTCGCTGAAAGAAAGCGAACCACCAGAGCCTTCAGGCGTAGCAAAACTTATCCTAATTATCTAGAAATGAAAAGGGCGGAGGCGAAAGCCAAGCGCTCCTTTAATCATGCACGAAGAAGTTCCTTTAGGAAATTCTGTGATTCATTGGATAGAATGACTCCCATATCAAGAGTCTGGAGAGTCGTAAAATGTTTTAAAAACAGATTTACTCAATCGGCCGTGGCCTCGTGTTCGGCAGACAGAGAGGGCATAGCCAACTTACACCTTTTGATTGACGAATTATTTCCACCTACAGTTTTCTATGACGAATTCCCTACAGACTTTAGACGCAACGAATTTCTCGAGGCTCCTTTTTCTGAAGCGGAGATTGAAATAGCGTTATCCTCGCTCAAAATTAAATCTTCCCCCGGACTTGATAAAGTTGACTACAATATCTTAAGACATCTCCCCGAAGCTGCAAGATCGACCCTTCTCGAGATCTACAATAATATACTCAGCTCCGGGCTGTTCCCCACTTCATGGAATAACTTTCTGGTCATTTTCATTCCAAAATCGACTCCTGGTAAATTTCGGCCCATTTCACTCGCGTCTTGTGTCTTTAAACTTATGGAAAAACTTGTATACAATAGACTTATCTGGCATCTGGAACACAAGTGGATTTTATCCCCTTCACAATTTGGTTTCAGGAAGGGAAGATCTTGCGCTTACAATTTAGCTATACTGGCAACAGAAGTCTGGAAAGGCTTTGTCAATAAAGAGGTCACGGCTGGTCTTTTTCTGGATTTGAAGGGTGCCTTCCCGAGCGCCATCCCTCAGATTCTGGTGGAAGACCTTCGGGAGTTAGGCATTCCTGAATCCATTGCTAGATTCGTGTACAATTCCACTGCATGTAAAAATATTTTTTTCCAAATCAATGGCGATATTATCTCATCCCTAATGATTGCATTATAATTGAATTTGCGGACGATATAGCTATCCTCTGCAGATCCAAGGATCCTGAACAGTGTGTGGCTTCTCTTCAAAGATGCGCAGACATTCTTTGCGACTTTCTGGTCCAAAGAGGTCTCGAAATCTGCCCGGAGAAGACCAAACTAGTACTTTTTTCAAAATTTAATTTAGATTTCAGTAGCGATTTACTTTCTCTCACCTTAAATAACATTCGTATTTATCCCTCAGAAATTGTAAAATTCCTAGGAATAATACTGGACTACCAACTTTCCTTTGACGCCCACTTTGCTTAACCGATTAACGTCATGCTAGCAGAAACTTGTGAACCTCCGCTAAAGAAACGCTTTTGTTTTTTGGCAAAAAGATATATTTTAAGATCATTTTCTATTCTTAATCCCCCCCTAACGGATAGCCTTGAGGAACTTTGGAACTCTACAAACCTAACGAACAGATATCGCATCAGAGACATTTTTGTTCTTTTCAGAGCTTTTGACAGAGTTGCCAATTTTAAACATCAGATTCGCAGGTCATTTGCCCACCCCTATTTCGAATTCCCGTATACTGATCATTCATTCTCACCTCAGATTGAGCTTGGTTTGGGTCGCTTATGTCAGGATAGCCCAGATCCAGAGGCTCTTTTACAAGACTTCGCAGATCACAGATTTCAGGACTTTGCTCATTTTTATACAGATGGTTCTAAGTCGGAGACGGATGAAACCGCAGGTTTCGCATTTGTATGCCCTTCGACAGAAACCACCTGCTCTTGGAAAATCTCTAAATTTGCTACAATTTTCTCTATTGAAGCCTATGCCATTCTGTACACTTTAGATTACATTATTAAAAATAACATTATTAAATCAGTTATCTTTTCAGACTCCTTAAGCGTCATTAATAGCGTGGCAGCTGTATGTCCCAACAATATCAAATCTTGCATCATTTTTGTAATCAGAAATAGAATGGTGACTCTGGCCAAGCTCAATCGCACAGTAATGCTAGTTTGGATCCCTGGGGTTCTATTCTCGAATATCGTTCTACTTTTTTAGAATGCTAAAATTTTAGAACGGTCTTTTAGAACACTAAAATTTCTAGAGCGCTGTTTGTATTCTGGAGCACCGCTCTAAACGGTTTCGAACGGAATAGAACGGAAAATAGTGCACCGTTTGTAGTGCGACGTTGCCGATGTGTATTTTGAAGTGGGAACGATAAATAGACCAATGCCGTGGCGAGTACAGAAGTAAGAGAAACGGTGGGGGTATGTCGGCTTGGGCTTGATGTAAACAGTTTGTGTTTATCGTTGACAGTGAGTGCACAAAAGGTAGGTTAGGAAAGAACTAATGCAATATTTCGTTATAATATTTGTAGAAAAATAACATTGAAAAATTTATTTTCATCCGTGCAATTGTTTATAGTTTGAAATGCACTGTTTTTGATTAATAGGTTTTATATATTTTTCAGCTAAATACCAAAGAAAGCAATATGTCGGATGAAAATTTATTTTCATCCGTGCAATTGTTTATAGTTTGAAATGCACTGTTTTGATTAATAGGTTTTATTTTACAGCTAAATACCCAAGAAAACAATATGTCAGACAATAAGCGTCAAAACATGACTGGGGAACAGAAGAATTTGCTAGTGCAATTCGTTACCAATCATCCGAAATTGAGGCATGGTAAATTTACAGCAGAATTCACCTACAAAATTGCTCAACAGTTGTGGGAAGAGTGTGCGACAATATGTAACACAATTCGGAGCGAAAAAGGATTGGAAGGGGTGGAGAAAGGTAACCACAATATTTCTTTTTCTTTCTAAAAAGCATTGTGATTGGAATTTTTGCCTCGAAAAATTTAAATTTTTGCAGTAAATTTGGCAATGTAGATCTGGGAAAATTAGGAAATAACAACATAATGATTAGTTCGCATGTAAAATTAATAAAATGGGCTATCAACTGAATTATCATACAACCTGATAAAAATTGCAATGTATCTAAAATTGCTAGTTTTTAATTAAAAATTCAAATATTTTTTGTTGAAATATCGAAATACGTATTATATTTTTCAATGAGGATTCATCTCCTTTGGTTGAAATGCGGTTCAAGGTTGAGCAACTTGTCTTGTTCAAACTTTATCTGTTTCGTTAAAAATTCGTCTCTTTCGGTAGAAATTTCCTGGTGCAAGAAAATACAGTTAAATATAAATATCTAAGTTTTTGTATTGATAATATGTGTTTAACTTTGTCGTAGATATCTATAAGGTATTACAGAAAAGTATAGGATTTTCCATTTCTAATGTGGGTGTTTGACGTCATAAAAATATTTGCAATTTTACGTAAAAATATTGTAGAAAATTTGAAATATTTGCAAAAAAATAACAAGATTTCACCACAGTTTAAATATTGGGAGACTGTACTTGAAATACACGTTAAGAATCCATACCAACGTTTCCACTTTTACTTTACTGGCAATTTTTGCAGGATATGTAATATATAAATTTACACAAGAAACTACAAGAAAAATGATATTATACTTTCACCGTGAACTTTTGCTATCATAATAAATCACATTGAACAGTTCGATTATTGATTTTAGAGGACGATTCTGAATCTATTAAAAAACAAATAGGTTACAGACTTCAACGTTACAAATATACATTTTTCGATTTGAAGCCCTTAGTAGTTAAACAAATGTAAACTTTCAATTGAAACTGTATAAACTATTCTTTCGAGTAAAATAATTTCAAATTAATACCTTTATAATTCAATGCTCTTATTCAATTGGAAATCCTATTCAAATACTGTTTCAATATAAAATGATTTTTTATCTTGAAAAATTAATAATAAGAGCAAAATGAAAAAAGATTGAAATTTTTTTTATTTATAAATGACAATTAGACAATCAATAATTTGATAAAAATTCCTAGAACAACTACAAGTATATTTTTTTAGTGAACTTGAGAATAATATTAAATAAAATTTTAAAAATTGTGAAAAAGGAATGAGGGTGATTTTAAGTTAATATTTCTACTTTCACAATTGCCTTTATCTCAATTGTTGTTATTTTTTGACCTACGATGACAATTATTGAGAACATTGAAATGTAATAATTTTAAATGACTTGTGTATGTTGTCAAATCAATCGCTATATATTTGAAAAGAAACTCCCACTTAACGTTTTTTGGTGCTCAATAACTAATATTCATTATTGTCTTTTGATATTTTACCATTGCTTTAAAGTTTAGACATAGAAGCTTTTTTGTAATAGCGATCAGGTACACACCTTAATTTAAAATTATCTTATTACAATATCCGAAATATTTATTATGTAAGGTCGAAAAAAAAACAACTTTCCTGTAGGTTCTTGTAGAGAATTAAAACTACTACAAAGTAAAACAATGTACAAGAAAATACAAAAAAAATGCAAAATCCGTCTGGATAATAGAAAAAACGTATACTTTCCTACAATTGTAGTTGTAATTTATTGTATTTATTTGTAGATTGCTGTAGGAATAGTTTTAGGTTTCTGTACTTTTTTGAACAAATTTATCAAGCAGGAAAATTAATGTTCTGCATTGAAAATCACCCTTTCGTTCAAACATACATAATTTTATTTGAAAATTCACCGGTTTGATTAGAAATGTACTTATTTTGTTAATAATTCGTCTTCTTCAGTTGACTGCTTGAAAATTCAACTGTTTTGTAAAAATTGGTCTTATTGGCTTAAAGACGGAACAGTTTGGTTTAAAAAAACCTACTTCATTAAAAAATTTTCAAATTCCATTTTTGTTAGTCATAAAAATTCAAACATTTTGTTAAAAGTCTTTTTGGTAAAAAATAATTCCTTTTTGGTTACTTTTTTGCCACATTATTGTTACTTCTCGGTTAGTTTTTTGAGAGAAGTATGGTTACTATTTTACTATTTTTGTAAGCTTGACCAGTTCCGAGCCCTGTGATTCCCGAAATCGATGCTTTCTTGTCGCATCCCGCCCGAATGCATGTATAGCAAAAAGACATTGTTCATTTCTATCTATGCTCCAAATGATAGTATACTCTTAATTTTTTTTTGTTTTTGATTATATTTTTGTAATGCAATTGCGTGTTATGCAATAGACGTGGCAGTGCATGAAGTCAATGACAAAAAGCAAAAAAGCCGCAATGAACAGGGAGAGAGGAACAACGGGAGGCGGACCATATAAAAACATTGTGTTCCAATCAGCGGAGGAAGCGATTGACAGAATTATTTCAAATACGGAAGCCTTGGGGGATGAAGCCATAGAAGAGTTTCCAGCTGAGTTTGTAAGTGATCCTACTTTTTTACGCTAAGAATATTTTCTTATAATACCCCTGGCGGACCGAACGAACGGAGCGGATACGCTACAGCGTATCCTTACAGTATCCACATCGTATCCTCTCCGTATCATGCAAGAAAAACT
>CAKNXH010057448.1:0-30064 GCA_932178445.1 Andricus quercusramuli | reverse complement strand
TCGATAACGTGGGCTGAAGGCGACTTCAAACGCATCGTCGACGGATAAAGCCTATGAACTGCTACTGAATGACGATGCGTTTGAAGTCGCCTTCAGCGCACGTCATCGATAAGTATTATATTTATTAAAAGTTTTTAATGTTGCAAGAAAAACTATTGCGATTACTCTGTGACCTTTTAACTCAAAATTTCACGTAGAATCCGAATTTCAACAAGTGAAATGTTAATCTTTCTTTTTTAATGAGTTTTTCTTGCATGATACGGAGAAGATACGATGTGGATACTATAAGGATACGCTGTAGCGTATCCGCTCCGTTCGTTCGGTCCGCCAGGGTTTGTATATCAAGTTTCATGTTAGCCCAATAATACCTTTGGCCTATTCTGTTATATGTTTTTGTGACACCTTTGTGCCCACCTACTGCTGAAGAGTGAGCCTCTTCTAAAATTGCTATTTTTTGCTCTTTTGTTGGATACTGAATCATTCCGCTACAAACTATTATCTTTGTATTTGAATTCTTGAATGCTAAACCAAAAGTAACTAGTATTTCCTGCCAAGATACATGATTAATTTGTGCAGTTTTTGCTAGGCGGATTGATCTTAACTTTAGTTTTTCTGCTATTGCTTGTAATGAATATATGGCTGAGTTAATGTTGTTCAAATTTTCAGAAAGATTACCTTTGTTTTCATCTTCGATTGGAAGGGCAATATGATATTGTTGACCCTTCTTAACTTCTTTCGATACTCCTACCTGTAAATTTATAAATTTTGGTATTTCTCCTCGGTTTTGAAGCATTCTGGAACCGTTGTCAAGTGGACTTCCATCAGTTGCTAAAAAATAAGCGTAATTGTCTTTTCTCATGAGTAACTGATCACGACATTCAATCATGTTTCGTCCTAAAATGTTCTGTCCGGTTGAAGTAGTTTCCTCAGGGGGAGGCTCAGGTGGAGGACGACTGATTTCATCCTTACATGTCTCTTCAGCGTTTTTTGTTAGTGGTATTTCTATTTGTGTCATCCCTTTAGAATCATCTAAAGGATCTTCTATATCTAAAGTTAATTGGAAGTTTTCGTAAATATCTCGTTCCTTTCCCTCCTCTTCTTCATCTTCTTCTTCATCTTCGTCTTCCTCTTCACTAAAAGAATTAGCATCTGCTGCACTTTCTTCAGTATAAATATCTTGATTTCTTTGTTTCCTTAATTTGTTAGAAATTTTCTTCTTTCCATTTTCCTTTGATTCAAATTCAGGGTTAGAATCCGAACTATCAATAATTTCGAAATCATTTTCTCTTTCTTTACTCCTCATATTCTTCCTTATCATTGAGGGCCCTTGTTCAGGAAACTTCCTGGGTCTTCCTCTTTTCTTTATCGAGGGAAAATTAACTTTTTGAATTTTCTTCTTTGGTCTTCCCCTTTTCTTCTTCTCTATAAACGTAGTTTTATCTATGTTATCTCCATTAAAAATAGAACGAGGTATCATTTCAGATTTTTCATTTGGATCATTTCCATTTTGGACTTTTGCACTTACTTTTTTAATTTCATTTTTCGTCTTTAATTTTCCACGAGTGACTACTGCACTCCATGTCTGCAATCTGTCTCCTTTATTTTGAGCGGAATTCGAATGCCGATTTTCATTTTTCATTTCATCAAGAATTAAATCTGAACCCTTGTCAGATTTCTCATACTTTAGAGAATTTAACTCTTTAAAATCAGGGGCTCCACATTTGTCCCTGCCTTTTCCTTCTATTGCTTCAAAATTAATTTCTTCATCACATATCAGATCCACTGGATTCTGTAATTCACAAACTTCATCCAAGATTCTTTTATTAGTATTAATGTTGCCCTTTTTAATATTTTCTTCGCTAAAATATTCGTTTTCTTCTTCTATAATAGGGTTCCTGGATAAAGCGTCGGCGTTCACATTCATTTTTCCCGCCTTATGAACAACATGAAAATCATATTCTGCTAGCTTCAGTCTCCATCGGGTTACTCTTGAACAAGGATCTTTAGAATTCTTGAACCAAACCAATGGTTTATGGTCGGTCACAAGGGTAAATTTGTGACCATATAAATAGGGACGGAACTGGGTTACTCCATAAACAATTGCAAGTGCCTCTTTCTCATAGGTATCATATTTCCGTTCAGTATCACTAAGGGCTTGTGACCCAAAAGATATTGGCTTATATTTTCCTATCACACCTTGGGATAATATTGCCCCAATAGCATAACCAGACGCATCAGTTGTAAGAACAAAGGGTTTTGAGAAGTCAGGTCGTATGAGAACAGGTTCCTCACATAATTTAGCTTTTAATGTTTCAAAAGCAATTTGTTGTTTTTCTTCCCAGACGAAGGGTACATTCTTTTTTAGAAGTTGTGTTAATGGACTAGTAGTTTTAGAAAAATTTTCAATGAACCTACGATAGTAGCCCGCTAAACCTAAAAATTGTTTGATGTTTTTCTGAGTTTTCGGAACGGGAAATTTTTGTACGGCTTGTATCTTTTTATGATCAGGGCGAACACCGTGTTTATCAATTATGTGTCCTAAATATGATACTTCAGGTCTTAAAAATTCACACTTATCGGGTTGCAACCTTAAATTAGCATTACGAAGTCGATTCATTAATTCTGTGAATTTTCTCTCATTTTCCTCGAAAGTATCAGCGTAAAGCACAATATCGTCTAAATATACAAACAGTTCTGTACCTTGTAATCCGGTTAAAACAAGATCCATAAGTCTTTGAAAAGTGGCCGGTGCATTTTTAAGGCCGAAAAGCATTCGATCAAATTCATAGTGTCCGTAGGGTGTAGATAAAGCTGTTTTGTGGGCATCTTGGGGACTCATTTTAATTTGGTGGAATCCTGAGGCAAGGTCGAATACAGAAAAATACTGGGCTCCTCCCAATTGGTCTAGAATTTCACTTATATTTGGCAAAGGGTAAGAATCACCAATAGTTTTTTCATTCAACTTCCTAAAATCTAACACCATTCTCCACCGCTTATTTCCCTGCGAGTCAACCTTTTTTGGAACGATCCAGACAGGTGTATTGTATGGTGATTGGGATGGTTTGATTATACCGTTATCAAGTAACTCATTGACTTGACGGGTTACTTCTTCTTTATGAATCGGAGGAAAACGGTATTGGCGTGAAGCGATGGGAATATCATCTGTCGTAGGGTTATGGTGTTCAAGGACATTTGTAGCTTCAAGTTGTTCGCCAGGGATATGAAAGCGATCTAGATTATTTAAAATAAGTTTTTCAACATGTCTTGATTCTTGTACTTGTAAATGATCTAATCTACACGGAGAAAATTTGTTCATTAGAATTTACCCAATTAGTTAGGTAAATGGAGGACATTACTGCATTTAGATAAAGTTTACAATTATTTTAGGATTTAATACAAAACAGAACTATAAATAATACAAAAGAGTGATGTAAAATCTCAAGTCCGAAAGTGAAAATTCTGATATGTAATAATTGATATAAGGGTTGTATTATTTTAATACCAGTATATTATAAAATAACGCGAAGTATTGTAAATTTTCATCAAATGAGTGATATAAAGTTTACTTTTGTGTGATATTAACGATTCACTTAAAAGAAAGGATAGATTGCAGAATTTTTAAAGAGATTTTCACTTCCATTAGGAGAGGAATTACACAACAGTAAGGTAAAATGAGACTCGCTAGGGACGTCAACTTTCTCAGGGCTGAAGTTTAAAGCCAAGTCCCCCGTAGACACTTTAACATTTTTAAGTTTCGGTTTATACTGTAGATTTTGATAAAATATTCATATATATATATATATATATATATATATATATATATATATACACTATCCTTTTATCTCAGTAGATGATACTCATTAAGTCATTTAATCAAAGTAGAATGTATTTAAAAATTGACTTATAAGGATGCGGGTGATAAAAAAACATCGGACGGTACTGGACAACTGACTTCGAACTTCGAGGCGCGATATCCCCGAAGACTAATGTTTAAAAACAAGGTTGAATTTCTAACGAAAAAATATGAATTTACTACCTAAATAATTGAATTCCTCATAAAAGGGAAAATGTTTCTAACAAAATAAGTGAATTTTCAACTTGAAAAGATCAATTTTCTAGAAAAAATGAAGTACCTACCTTTTTCGCTGTAAAAATTATTTTTTACCACAACAAAAAAACATATTTTCAATCAAATTTATTCAATTTTCAACAAAAGAAATGAACTTTCAACTAAAATAATGCATCTTCAAATAAAAACAATAAAAAAACAACATTTCACCAATTAGGTAAATTTCCAACCAAAAAGATGAATCTTCGATGAAAAAAAGAAAAATTTTCAACTGAAAAATAAATTTTAAACAAAGAATAGAATAGTTTAATTTTCAGAGAAAGAAATAAGTTTGTGAACAGATAAAATGAATTTTCGACAGAATAGTTAAATTTTCAACCAAAAAGATGTAATGGCTATAAAAAAATCGAAAAATGGAGTATACTTGAATTTTTAGTTGGAAAAATGAATTATTATCTAAAAAAGTTAATTTTCAATATAAAAAATAATTTTAAACTGTAGAAATGAAAATTTCAACCAAAAAGATTAATTTTCTACCAAAAAAGAATAATTTTCAAGAAAATACATGAATTTTCCATCAACATTTTTCATTTTTAATGGAATTTTCAATCCAATAGTTGCCTCTTCAACCAAAAAGGTTGAAATTTTCCAGAAAAAAAAATGTCAACTAAATGGATGAATTTTCAACTAAAAAACATAACTTTTTAACAAAGTATAGAATAATTTAATTTTTAGTTAGAAAAATAAGTTTTTAAGCTAATAAAATGAATTTTCAACTGAACAACTGAATTTTTTACCAAAAAGATTAAATTTGAATGTAAAAGAATCTCGATAAGAAATTGAGTTAAATTTTTAGTTTAAAAAATTAATTTTCAATAAGAAAAACTATTTTTTAACCAAAGAAATTAAATAAAATACATGTATTTTAACTACAAAGGTTATACTATGCAAAAAAAGACAAACTTTCAACAAAATAGGTAAATCTTTAAGTGAAAAAGCTAAATTTTCAACAAAAAATATATTAGTTAAATTTTCAGAGTGAGAAATAAGTTTTCGAGTAAATAACTTTAATTTCCGTAGAAGTATTTAAATTTTCAAGAAAACAAATAAATTCTCTTCAAAAAGATCAAATGTCTATAGAAAAATTTTAAAACAAAATCGAGTTGACTTTTTATTTGAAAAAAAATTTTTATCAATAAAAAAAACTAATTTTCCACCAAAAGTAAGAATTGAGAGTAAGTGGAAAAAGTATTGAATTCACTGGAGGAATTTCCTCGCTATTATACGGAAACTTCTGTAAATCATGTACAACGTTCTCAAATAATATAAGATTTTCTGTAAATGTTCTATTATTTTTATTATTTTTAAAACGTATTGAAAATCAAATAATTTAAAGTTTCAAGGTTAGAAAATAAAAAATAAAAAATTATTTAATATTTTTATTTACTTCCGACAAATTTCTAAGCCCGCTAATTGATAGAATGTTACAATAACAAATTTCTATGAAACGGGGATCAGATATTTTTTTGTACGGTCCTGACGTACTTGTACTTTAACTTTATAGTCGAGATTTTTTTCCCGATATTCTAACTGTTAGGTTAGCCGTGAGGTTTAGTTGTTAGGGATACAATGCGTTAAACGTAGCTTAGGTGGTTCGAAACCCGTCACAGCGTTTTCGATCTTTAATAGCGTTAATATCGTTAAAAGCGTGCGACTGTATCAAATGTAATGTATCGTAATTTAATGTAATTGTTTAAGTTAAATTGTGTATATGTACCAAGAATATACTTATGAATTGTACGATATGTGTAAGCATGTGTTTGTTAGTAGTGGATGACCTTCCACAGAATCAGTTTGTAGCAAGAATGTTTTTTTTTGCTGGCGCACGAAATTTTACATGACTGGGATGTAGAATTCACATATTTAGAGAGGTAGACTTTGTTTTCTATGATTGAAACTGTACCTAACAGTTCGACTCATTTTACCTAACTGGTAGGTAATCGACATCTCATTTTACCCAACTGTCAGGTAATCTCTGATATCTTGTTGTATTATTTCTTACTGAATCGCGAATTAAATTTTAATAAATTTATATTAATAATTCATATTTTCACATCAAATATTACCCTATTTCATTTTACATGACTGAAAGTGAAATTTTAATATAATGCCGTAATGTCCTCCGTTTACCGAACTAAGTTATGCAAAATTTAACACACAAATTTTCTCCGTGTAAGTAAACTTTTAAGATGTTTGAACCTGTCTTCACTATCAACATTGTATACAGGAAAAGGTTGATCAATATTGGGGTCTGAGAGCATACATTCGTCAAAGATTTGATCGGGAGATTTTTCACAAAAAGTTTCGATATTTGAGTCATTGAAATTTCTAGATTGTCTTTCCATTTCCTCAAATTCTTCTAATGTGACTAGTGGTACCGTGATTTTCTTAGACTGCATTGATACATTAGCTATTTTCATGTATGCTTTACCATCATTGTTGGTAACTAAAGCATCACCTAAAAATACACCATTTTCAACTAATAATCTTGGTACATAACCTTCCCTTTTTTCTGGATTTTTTATCTTTACAAAGAAATCTGAAATTGATCTTGCTGGTATGGTTATAGTTTCGTCGGTTATAAAGGGATAGATTTGACTTTTTACTTCAAGTGTTCTGTTTGCATAATTAATTTTAACGTCATTATTTGAAAAAAATTCTGAACCTAAAATTCCATCGTAATCTACAGGTACCTCGTTAGGAATTACATTGAATATGGTCCAGTTAATCTGAGTACCTCTGCTTTATTTATAGATAAAATATCCTGAATAGAATGTTTCTTAATTAAATTTGGTCCTGCACCTGTGTCCACCATCATACACACAGGATTTTTCAAACCTTCAATAGTTAAAAGGACAGATGGTACCGAACTTCCTATACTTAGGTTAACTTTTGCTGTTCTAATTTCTGGATCTTTTTCGCTGATTGCAATGGGTGCATTTAATTTTTGGTAGTTGTAACCTCCCTCGTTGCACCCTGATTGAGGGGGTTTCTCGCGTTTTCCTGGTTCGAATATCCTTGTTCTCGTGAATTTTTTTGAAAAAACTGTTGTAAGTTTTCACCATCAGTTCTTATTCTTTGAAAACAATTTTTTATAAAATGTCCTGGTCTGTGGCAGTACGCACAAGTGTTATCGTTAGGATTAAAATTCCGTTGCGGGGTACCATAACGTGGTCTATAATTATTTACTTGTCTTTGACCTTGATTCCAATTTATATTATCGTTTTGTCTTTGACTTTGATTCCAATTTCTATTATGATTATTATTATCATTATTAGCATATTGATTGTACCGTCTTGGTTGCCATTGACCCTGATTATCTTGGTCTTGCCTAGAACCTCTGTAAAATCTATTTTGGGGTGCAGCCGAATACTGTGGACCGCCAGCTGGTCGTAGATACTGAGGGTTTCCCTGAGTTTGAAACGTAGGGTACGGATCTGTGGGACTCGGTCGTTGACCTTGGTATTGGTTAGGAGGGTTTTTCCGTGTCTGCCCTTGGAAACTACGGATGGGGAAGTTTTGTTGAGTCTGACCTAGAAAACGACAGGTGGGGGCTGCATGACCATTCTTCCCACATATTTGACATCTTAAATCTATTTCTTCTTGTACCGTAGCTATTCTCCCTGATTTAAATAACTCTTTGTCATTATTACTTGCTTGATTTCCGGTTTCCTGAGAAGTTTTAAATTTTCCGTCTTCCCGTAATGCTTTTGTAGCAGATAACCTTCTTTCTACCTCGATGGCAGCGTCTACTGTTTCCTTAAATGACCTATGTTTTCCTATTCTTGATTCTAGTTCCGGTCTTAACCCACGCAAGAAACAATCAGTAATATCTGTTGCTAAACTTCTTTCGAAAGCGGTATCCGATTTCTCGGATACGCACTGCGTAAGCAATAACTTTTTCGTTTTCCCATTGATATATTCTACCTAATTCGCCCTGTAACTGATAAACCGTTTTATCTGGCGCATAAACCCTTTTTAATCGATCTATTAAATCCTCAATTTTAGTGTACGATGACCCGGAAATGCACTTTCTAGCCTCACCTGTTAGTTTGCTTCGGATTAATTTTACTAAATTCGGTTCAACAAATTCAGGAAGCATTTCCTTTGCTTCCTTACAGCCTTCAATGAAATGGGTTAAAGGAATATTTTCACCATTGAATATGGGCACAACTTCTAATGCATCGCCTAATGAAATCATTTGATTATTTGCTACGGTTATTACTTGTGGATTCGACATGGTTGCAAAAAATTCCTGTTTCTTTATGTTAGGGTCAGTTGGGTGAATTTGCGGTAAAAATTGATTTACTAACGGGTTAGCGTTACTAGGTGGAAGTAAAAATTCTTTTGGAATTTGTGGAGTTAAAATTTTATTTTTGTGTAGGAATCCTAACAGTGTCTTTTCCCTCGTGTTTAAATCCTTATCTAGATCGGGCAGTTTTTCTCCTTTAACTTTTTGGTTATTGTCTATATTACCGCGGACTGTCTTATCAAAATGAGATTGAAGTGCAAGTGAAGCGGCACCTATAAGATTTAAATCCCGGATATCTTCCTCTATTATAGTATTCTCAAATTCCGAATTTTCTAAAACTGTTGAATTTATTGGATTACCGTCATCGAGGAACACAGTTTCACTTAATTGATCGTGATGAATAGGGTTACTTGAACTAATAATCACACTTTTATCTTGAATTCCCGCAGAATGTACTGGAAGTGTGTTACTAAATTGAGATGTTTGTTTATTGATTTTTGAAGGTTCGCGATTTGAAACACTTGAAATATTTGTACCGGAAGGAGTTTTACCTGATGTAGGTAATGTTTGAGAGAAATCTTCTTGAATTTTATTGGTTCGAGTTTTTCTTATTGAGTCAGTTATTGCATTATTTTCCCTTACTTCTCTGGCAATATCTGGATTTGCTTGTGTTTGACTACGTGTAATTCTAACGTTAGTTAGGTCTATTTCTTCACTAGGTTTACCCGGCTTATCTGACATTATTTGAATTGATTATGAATGTCATAAAACAAGTATGGGCGTATACCCATGTCAATCACGGTTTCACTTCATTTTACACAACAGGGTTTGCAAAATATTCCAATATCAGAGAAAATGTTTGAAAGTATACATAGAAATATTGGGAAGAATATTATTTGACCTAAATAATTGGAAGAAAAATATGGTTCCTTCTCTTATCTGTTTTTTTTCTAGATTTTATATTTAAAAGGGGTATAAGTCCCTTGTCGATTAATTCATTCTAAAAAAGCAAAAATTCCTATTCATTTAATCACTTTTATATATCTGGACTGATTTTCTAGTAAACATGTGAAATTCAATGACTTGTGTTTTTGTTTCCCGGCCGATGCACCAAAAATAAATGTATGTGACGTCTTGACAACATATACATACACTTAAATTCCCTAAGTTTCTCGATTTAATTGTAATCGGATAAGACTACAATTTGGGACGAGCACACAAGTCAAATGAGGACTGTTATTTATCTCCGACTGTCCGACTGGAAAGAGCGGATTTATAAGTGTTTTGACAGATAAGAGAGGGCAGATGACAAAGGTTAATGTTTATTAGGACTTACCGAGTTTAGGTTTGTTTCCGTATGTAGAATCTCTCAGGGCTGGTTCCGGATGTGCCGTAGAGGAGGGGGCGTGGCAGTAGATCCTTGACCCTCAGTGTATCCGGTGATCCAAATAATTGATAGGTTGCATGTGATGAGATCGATTAGGGTAGAAGTAAATCCCAAATGAAAACTGTAACGATGAACTGGTATTCCAGAAGATACTGGTAGAGCACGATTCCGAAAGGGTTGAAACCACCGGTTGACCCGAACCGAACCGAAGGGTTGAAGACTGGTACCGAAAATGACTTCTCAAAAATACGTGTGAAGACTGGCGAATACTGACGAAGAACTCACGACGGACTGACAGGGTGTCTACTAACCGGGAAAACCGGGAATTAGCCGGGAATAAAAATTCCAACCGGGAAAACCGGGAATTAGCCGGGAATAAAAATTCCAACCGGGAATCACATTTAAAGTTTTCGAAAATGTGATTTGTTTTATTAATCGTGATAAAAGGACGAATAAATTTGAATATTTACTGCTTAAAATCTTATAAATGGATGGTGAAATTCAAAAGTCGCGCGAAAAATAGGTAAGTAAGGCTAGTGTATCGAGATGATCGACTAATGGCTCACTTTTAAAGTTTGCTATGCAATCGAACTAAATATCGATTCAACTAAAACTCTATAGTGTGTGTTCCGCGTGTAGTGTTGCTCGGAAGAGGGTCGTATACGTAGTTAGAAAGTAGTGCGACTTCACTGAGTTGTACCGAAAATATACGGTTCGTGGCGTGACATCAGTGATGGGTAAGTAAAATACTCGTGGTAATTTACTTGGTTTTCTACGGTAATTTACCTGGTATTTTACGTCATCAGTTTTCTACATGATGTAAATTACGTCTTGTTCTATATATGAGGGCGCCACCTCTGAGGCGGGAAATTGAAACCTTGAATCAGACAGCCAATCAGAGGTTTTTTACATGTATCTTACATATTCCAGGTATTTTACGTAAAATACCTCCTTTAGGTATTATAAGTAAAAAACTTCCAGTTACGCGTAACTGATCATCCCTGGTTGACATTATTATTTTTCAATTAACAATATTGGAATTGAAAAAAACAACTGTTACGCCCTTACGAATGCCGATACCAGAAATTCAAAAAAGTGAGGTTAAGCACAGTTCTACAGGTCCGCCATCTTGGCACGTAATTTACTAGGTATTTTACCTGTTTTCTACGTAAAATACTTAGGTATTTTACTTCCAAGCCCTCCAGTTACGCGTAACTGCACATCCCTGAGTGACATGCAGACTCTGAGTTATCGATAAAGAAGAGCTGACAATAAATTATTGTCAGCTCTTCTTTATCGAGTCTGCATGTCACGCCACGAACCGTATATTTTTGGTACAACTCAGTGACGTTACACTACTTTCTAACTACGCACACGACCCTCTTCCGAACAACACTACACGCGGTGCACACACTATAGAGTTTTAGTTGAAATGCCATTTAGTTGAATCGATATTTAGTTCGATTGCATAGCAACCACTTTTAAACTCAATGAAGAGAACAGTGACGCCAACTTTGACGTGTTGAGCTTCTGCGCTTGCACGGCGCAGCGGCCCTCTTTGGTCGCTGTTGGCGCGCGATTTAAACCGGGTATAATTAACAATTTTTGAAATTAAAGTATATTATTATTGTGAATTGCACATTAATATCAGAAATGACCTAATTTGTAATTTAAGGTTAGAAAAAAATAATAATTCAACACCCTTTTTTATCGAAATATAAATTTATCTTTTGAATTCGAAGAAAATATGCTATTATTAACGAAATATACGCATGAGTATTTTTTTCTAACCTTACATCGCAAATTACGTAATTTCTGATATTAATGTGCAATTTATAATAATTATCTACTTTAATTTCAGTAATTGTTAATTATACCAGGTTTAAATCGCGCGCCAACAGCAACCATTGGAAAAATATTGCAGTATCTTTCTTTTTAGCTCAAAATTCGTAAGTTTTAGGCACAATAAATTACCAAAATATTATTTTGTTTAAATATAATAAAATATCGCAATACATAATATTACATATAGGGAAACCTTATGTTAAATTATTTTAATTTATGATTCTAGTGAGGGGAAACTTGATAATTATAACCGGGGAAAAACCGGGAAACAGCCGGGAATTCGGTGGTCGAAAAATAGTAGACACCCTGATTGACGATGAATTGGCTAAGAACTGCGAACTGCGAATCACGAACTAACTGAGAACTCGAACTGACGACTGACTTGTGTTCAGCTGTTCCACAGTTTTTATATAGCGTGATACGAAGAATCTCCTTGGAGATCCAAGCGTTGCCATACATTCCACCCTCAATGCTATTAATTTTTATGACTAGCTTGACGAAACATTAGTTGTCCCGTTGGTAGGGCTGAACCAATCCTCGAGAAGACTTTATAGCTTTCTTCCTTTCCAGGTACTGGGGAATTCGTAAGATGCATGATTCCGACCCCCTTGGTAGGTACGAGAGTAGGCTCGTCATAGTAACCGTGCCTTCCCGTTCTTCTCATATGAAGATATCGACCACCCCTCAAGACCAATTCTATTTTGATCAGCGCGTGAACTTTTCTTCTACGTTTTTAAATACATGAAACTCGCATATTCAGATAGATTATTATAATATATTGAGTACGGACGTGACCTTGATATTAACCGGATATGACAGGCAGCGCCCGCGGCGGCCAAAGCCTAAAATATCTTAGGGATAGAAATTTGAAATTTACATAAGATAGCACGTATGAATTGTTTTTAAATATAATAAATGCATAAATGATTGCTTTAAAACGTATATAACGTTTTTCAAAACAAAGCAAAATAATATAGGGAACTTTCTTGCAAAAAGATTTAGTGACAAAATGGTCTCTTCATTCCAGTTAAACCCGTTCTAGTTACGTTGTTGCCGGCATGAACATAACCCTAAAAATTATCGGTCGAATGTCAACAAGCGGATTGATGATGAATATTTTAATAAAAACAGGATTTCAAGCTGTAAGTCATTCAATCGATTTTCACCCTGAAACGCTCAATAAGGGAAAAAGTCTAGCAGTCATTTATGTAGTGAGGGTGCAGGAGTTGAAAGTGAATGGAATAAGCAAAATTCAGACAAACGTCTGTTAGTTCTCCCCCATATGACGTTAAGTTACAGGTGTTTATTGAGGAAAAAAATATATAACATAAAGAGAAGTATTAGGGAAATCTATAATTATAATCATAAATTTCCTGACATTTTTCTTTATGTTAAAAATATTAATAAATTAGAAATTAAAATTAGAAATTAAAATTTTGAAGTTTCCCATGTAAAATGAATGGGAAAAATCAATTTTTTGAGTTTTTGGAATAATTTTTCAGGTTTTGGGATAATGTTACGGGAAAGTATAGGGGCTTGTTGAAAATAATCCACGGAAGCCTGAAAACTAACCTTGAAACCAAAAATGTTAATTTTTTATGAAATCGACCTTTTGAGCACTTTATTCTCGTTGTTTTCTATTTAAAATTATTTCTATTAGTCTGGTGGAATACTTATCAACATTGGTTAATAAATTTTTGATTATTTGAACAAATTTATTTTATTTTATATCATTTTTTTCGACATTTCGTTTTTTTCTAAAAATTATTACTATTGGTCTAATTGAATGTTTATTAACATTGGTTTCGTAATTTTCAATTATTTGAACAAATGAAATAATTTTTTTTCTCAAAATTTTTTTTTTAATTGAAAAATATTACTGTTTTATCGTTAAGTGACATGAATTTATTTCCGGATATTTTCCAATCGTTGAGGTTTAAAATTATTATTTACTTTCAACAACCTTTAATTTGTTTCAACAATATTTTTTTCAGCAAATTTGTTGGTTTTTATTTTCTGATATTTACATTAAAACTTCTGATTGTTGGAAACAATAATTTTGTTATATTTCTGAATTGGTTTTGAACAAATGGAATCCGTTTACATAATTAAAAATTGATTAACAATGTTGATAAATATTCCAGCAAAGAAATGGTAGTAATTTTTTATTTTTAAAAATTTCAAAAAAAAAATATTATTTAAAAAAATTCTATTCGTTTAAATAATTGAAAATTAACGAACCGATGTTTATAAATATTCCACTAGACCAACAGAAATAATTTTGTTCTGTGATACGTTGGAAAAGCATAAAAATGCACACCAGGAGCAGTATTTTTAAAACTGTTAAAGCAGTTTACCACACAATCATTCGAATTGCCCTTCCTAGCTTATTGACTGCGTTCTGTCGCTTCTGCCATAATCAACAAACCTAAGAAAAAAGTTTTTTCACATAACATAGCGAATTGTTGAAAAAAAATTTCACTTAAAATTAAAAAAAAAAAAAAAATACTCGATGTCATTTGAATTAAAATAAAATATACTCCATAAATATTCTGGGATAATTGAACTTTCTAACCTCAAAATCTGACAACTAGCATTACTTTTGCAAAAATAATAGGTCGTATAAATATGTAAATATATATAATATTACTTATCCAATTAACACAATAATTTGTTATGATACCTTCTTCGAAAAACAAGAGTACTGACATACTTTATGTGATATTTGTAATCCGATAGGAGATCTGTCACAGACAGAGAAATACAAAAATCAACTCCGATCAAACCGTTCAATAAACTCGAGCAAAAGTTTTTTTCCCTAAATCGAGATTTTTTCTGTTTACCTACAGACACTCTCGTTATCCGATAGTTAAACTCTTATTGTCAGTAAATATTATTTATTTTCAATCGCATGTAAACGAGTGGAATTCATCACTAAAATATTGCCGCTTTTAGGCAACAGATGGCGCCAGACCGTTTCCGCGGCCGTACTCAATAGTCGCGGTCACGTGACAACTGACTCACTGGACCCGTCAGTAAGGCTATGTGAATTAGAACTACCTTACAGATTTTAATTGATATAAAGTAATTATAATGTATATTTTCCAACAAAAAACATGTTAAGTTTGTTTGTAAATTTAATAAATTTTTCAGTCAATAATACAGAGTGTCCCAGACTCAAGTGTCCCGACTTATACAGGGTGTCCCAACTCAAGTGTCCGGACTTATATAGGTATATAAAAATAAAAAAAAATAAATCGAAAATTCCTTCTCCAAAAATCAGTTGAAGTTTTAGTTCTTGAGCTATTAAATATTCAAGCTGGACAAATCAGGAGCGCGGTATAAACAGTCATGCGTACGTTAGCGTGATTTCAGCGCAGTGTTATTGAAGTGAGCCCTTTGTTGTCGTTAGCGAGGGGAGAACAGCAGTCACTACACTACGTTGGAATCCCGTTCGCGTCCACACGAATGTTTATACCGCACTCCTGATTAGTCCAGTTTAAACTTGATTTAGCCAACCAGGTTCGAATATTATATTATTTGGAAGAATTTTTTCCAGTAGAATAATGCATTGTTTTCGACATATAATTTTTTGAAACAATAATTAAGGAATAATTTGTAGTAAAATTTTAGTTCAAATTAATTTCCAGATTTAAAGCTGTAATAATTTTTTCATCACGCATGCACGGAATATGCCATATTTCACATCTGTTTTCCGTGCGCATTGTGACATATTGAGCAAGCCGTGCGAACAGCGTGCGTTATACAATAATCGCACGCTGCTCCGTGTTTTAGAAGAAATATCGCACGTTCCACCGTGTTTTAGTAAGAAAAATCACACGCTTCGCCGTGTTTTCACGAAACAAACGCAACTAACCTTCTACTAACTTCAACGTTATCATCTTCAAAATGTCAATAACAGTTTGTTTTGTGTCGTGGATGCAAGAAGTAAGTATAAAGTAAGTATAATATGAATATTCCCCTCCAAGGACGAGAACTTTTTTTTCAAATTCATAATATTAATATTATCATTAAACTAAACAAATTATGTTTTTATTTTATTTAATTTCTCATGTGACGTATACGTCACACTAGTCCTTGGAGGGTTTATGCCCACACCAGGTTTCAGGTTAGCCCTGGCGGACCGGCCGAACGCAAACATTACGCTACAGCGTAACGGTAAAGTAATGGTAAAGTAATATGGCATAATAATTGATAAAAGAAACAAAATTAATATGTAAACTGTAGCAATTATAATAAAACGCTGAAATTTACGTTAAATGGCCATGCCGTAATTGCAACAAGTTGCTTTTGCAGCGTTAAAAAATAAAAAAACAAAGTCACCGTCATTGAAGTCGAGCCCCTGCTTGTTGGCAAACCGCTAACGCGGCTTCAAGTGGGTTAACAGTCTGCAGGGGCCTAACTTGAATGACAGCCACTTTGTTTTTTTATTGTTTAACGCTGAGAAAGCAAGTTGTTGCAATGACGGCATGACCATTTAACGTAAATTTTAACGCTTTATTATAATTGCAACAGTTTACATATTAATTTTGTTTCTTTTATCAATTATAATGCCATATTACTTTACCATTACTTTACCGTTACGCTGTAGCGTAATGTTTGCGTTCGGCCGGTCCGCCAGGGAGGTGCGTTTGTTTCGAGAAAACACGGCCAATTCTCCATCGGCAACTGAAATTATCTTTTTGATTGGGGTGTGTTTTTCCTCTCGGGGGGCTCCGCCCCCCGAACCCCCCCCACGATATTCCGCACTCGCTTCGCTCGTGCGGATAAAATACGAAGAATGCATATTCCTCACATTCGTGATGAAAAATAGTGTGTGCAACTCGTGTGGTATAGTTGCATGTTCCGCCACTTGGGCGCTCATGGCGCACTCGCTGCGCTCGTGCGCCAACGGCGCCCGCGTGCGCAATATGCAACTATACCCCACCCGTTACACAATGTACTATTTTAACCCTTTCACATTGATATTTGTAGAAATTAATTCCATTTATTGAAAAACAAATTTTCTCATTCTTTAAAGATTTTTAACAACAATAAAATCTACAATTACTGTGATATCGCAATCTTTGATATTCGTTTCTCGGAACCGATTTTTTTCGTATTAAACAGTTCTTATTCTAATTCAGCATCCCCATATCTCATGAGAAAAATTTTATTTTTACAAAAAATTTAAATTTGAATCACTATTCGATGTTTCTCTCATCTTAAAAGAGTGATTTCAATTTTGTATTTGACATATTATTACGATGTTTAAACTACGTTTTATTTATACGTATATCAGTTATGTAAATGAATGTTGCGTTTTAAATAAAGTGAGATGATAATAAAGTAAAATTAAAAATTCCAAAGATTTCATTCGAAAACATTTTTTCAAGTCTTAATTTTCAAAAATACAAAATATGTACTTTTTAAAAATTGTAATTTTAATTATTTTATTATATATATATATATATATTACTAATAATATATTTACTGTGTGAGTTAATACTTTTAAGCAAAATATTTTTCCCAATCTCGTTACAATGTATTAGATATCAGCTGTAGGAGATTAATTTAGAAAATTGTAAGTGGACATTTATTTTCTTAGCTGGTCACGTTTTTCTCAGAGAAACCACTTGATCGAGAATGTGTCACAAAAACCTAAGCGGTTCCGTAGCTCACTTGACTATAGGATGAGAATATAAAAATCAGCTGTGAAATAGCACATTTGCTATACATTAAAATAAAAGTAGTAACGATTTACGTGTATTTATTTGATATAATATTACATCACAGTCAAACCTCGTATATCGGGACGTCCTCGAAATGTAAACACCTCGTTTATCGGGATTCGGAGGGGTCTCCCACTACTACCCCCAGCATCTAACGGGTTGCCATGAAACCTTGCTGTGTTGTTATTTACGGGTTATGTCAGGTTTGTTCGCAAATGATCAAAAAGAATTTTAAATTCCCGCTACTCCCACCACGCTCTCACCTTACCCCACTTTAAGTGCTTATGTATAAGGAGCGGTGGTTGGAAGGGGAACAATATGTCCCGATAAACGAGATTGCACGATAAATGAGTGTCCCGATAAACGAGGTTTGACTGTATATAAATATTATATAATGTCCTTGTAGGCTTATAAATGAAATAAATTACGCAAATATAATAAACGGCAAAATAAATTCTATCACAACTCCCCCCCCCCCCATCCTGCTTCCTTAACTCCACACCTGGGAAAAATTTGTTCCGCCGGGCCTGTTGGTTTTACATTGCATCGAACTATTCTACGAAATGTAATACAGCGTTCTATAAAATGTAAAGGATGAGGTGACGTATTCTCTATTAGGAGGCAGGATGCGAAAAACGTAGAATAGTTCTAGAAAATCTAAAAGTCCAGCTAATATACAGTCTACATCGGAGAAGTCTCGAAACTATATAGAATAGAGAACAGTTCTACAAAATAATGGCCGATTGTTAGCCTAAAAAAAATCTTTTTCATTATTATTATTATCATTATGCTTTAATTTTTGTTTAAGTATTTAAGTACATAATTATTTACTATTACACAAACAATCACTACACTAATAATCGCACGCTATTAAAATTCTTATTCGCTGTGGGTTCGAACCGCTCCTACCTACGCATTTGGAGCTCCTAACAAAACCTCGCAGCTAACATAACTTGTATAAAAAAAAATCTAAAATATAAGCTACAGCTGTGCAGGGCTGTGTAACAAATTTTTGTGATTTGAAAATTCTAGTTAGTAATTTCGGAAGTTTGAAATTTCTGGAGGTTTATATTTATAATGTCAGTAATTTCAAGAATATCATATTTCGAAAATTTAGTTTAAAATTTAGGTAATTAAAAATTTCGGGATCTTTGACATTTTTTAAATTTTGGAAATTTTAAACTTCGAAAAATGTTTTAATCGCAAATTCTTTTTTCGTTATAAGTTCTAGTAGGTTCAAGATTAATAAGATGTTATATACCCTGGCGGACCGGCCGAAAGCAAACATTACGCTACAGCGTAACGGTAAAGTAATGGTAAAGTAATGCTAAAGTAATATGGCATTATAATTAATAAAGGAAACAAAATTAATATGTAAATTGTTGCAATTATAATAAAACGTTGAAATTTACATTAAATGGTCATGCCGTAATTGCAACAAGTTGCTTTCTCAGCGTTAAAAAATAAAAAAACAAAGTGGCTGTCATGCAAGTCGGGTCCCTGCAGACTGGCAACCCACTTAAAGCCACGTTAGCGGGTTGCCAATATGCAGAGGCCCGACTGCAATGACGGTCACTATGTTTTTTTATTTTTTAATGCTGCAAAAGCAACTTGCTGCAATTGCGGCATGACCGTTGAACGTAAATTTCAACGTTTTATTATAATTGCAACAGTTTACATATTAATTTTGTTTCCTTATTAATTATAATGCCATATTACTTTACCATTACTTTAGCATTACTTTACCGTTACGCTGTAGCGTAATGTTTGCATTCGGCCGGCCCGCCAGGGTAGCTATATAGAATAAGTTTATATAAGTTATATAAAATTAAAGGCTTGCATTGAAAATAATTTTAAAAGTTGAATTCCTAATTCTATATTTTTTGAATCGATTAAATGAGATATGACATGAGAAAAGTCGAATCTATTTCAATTTTTAACGTTGAAAATTAAAATCTTAAGTTTTCCAATAAATGACACATCTCTAAATGGCAAGTCCACTACCCGGGTGCACCGGAACGTGCACCAGGTCGTTCAAGACGTCATCTACGAGAACTTTTTTAGAATCTAAATTGTATCTATAGCCAAAATAACTACCATTAAGGAAATATGAGAGAAAACAAATTTTTCATATTTTTATTACGGTCTTACGATCCATTTAGAAAAAATTAAAAAAAAGGAAATGGAGTCAAAATTCTTTTTTATTGACGTTTCGGCCTCATCTGTGGACCTTCATCAGAAAGAAACATCTTAGTGAATAATCGGAGTCAATCATAAATATACGTCGAAGCAAATGACAAAATTTTAAAATTTTGTAAAGTCAGATCATTGAACTGATATCATCAATACATCAGTTTGTTAGCTATTTCACATCATTTTAATTACAAAATGTGAAACTTTTTGAACATATTCGGAAAGTTCCTTGGACTTTATAGTTTCCCAATAGTTTTTTTGCAAACTTCATAGTGATTTTTAAAACTTCAGATATCATCTGACTTCAGAAAATTTTTAAATGTTGTCATTCGCTTCGAAGTATCTTTATGATTGACTCAGATTATTCTTTAAGATGTTTGTGTCTAATGAAGGCCCACAGATGAGGCCGGAACATCAATAAAAAGGTAGTAACAAATTACAAGCGAAGCAGGTAACATTATCCCGCCATTGTAATCACATGCTTGTAAGAAAGTGATGTTTGGAAACGCAACGTGCAATGACAGCTTAACCTCAAAATATACATCGTTTCGGAATTATAATTATGAATACTTTTGCAAAAATGTTGGAAAGGGACATAATGACACAATTAAAGAATGTTGAAAGCAATACATTTTTAAGGCTGTTTGGTAATTATTTAAACAATCTTGATTTGCTTAAACAATTTTTTCCCTCTGTAAAGCGTGAAAAATTATTACTTTCTGGAATTAATGACACAATTAAAGGAATTTAAGAGTAATGTTTTTTTCTACAAAATATTTAGCAATTTTTAAAATAATTTTTATTTTTTTAAACAATTTTTGTTCGTTTAAAAATGTTTGTTGATGCTTATTACCCGAAATTCATTTGAAAAATTATTCAGTTTAACGAATATATGATCTGAAAAAATAACTACTCATTACAGACTGCAAAAATGGTTTATATTAATGATTATTAATGATTATTAATTGTTTAAATAATTTTAAAGTATATTAAGCAAAGAAATATTATTCTTAAAATTCGTTAATTGTGTCATTAATTGCTGAAAAGAATAAATGTTCTCGATTTGCAGAGAAAAAATTCTTTAAACAAATAAAAATTATTTTAAAAATTCCTAAATATTCTGTAGAAAAAAAATATTACTCTTAAATTGCTTTAATTGTGTCGTTAATTCCAGAAAGTAATAATTTTTCACGCTTTACAGGGGGAAAAAATTGTTTAGACAAATCAAAATTGTTTAAATAATTACCAAACATCCTTCAAAAATGTATTGCTTCCAACATTCTTTAATTGTGTCATTATTTTCAACAAATAATAACATTTTACAGTTTTAGGGAGAAAAAATTGTTTACACAAATGAAAATTGTTCAAATAATTACCAAATAAGTTAAACAAGAACTACTACTCTTGACATTCATCAACTTTGTACGATTTATTCCGAAAGATAATAACTTTTCACGATTTACAGGGGGAAAAAATGGTTTAAACAAATTAAAATTATTTAAAATATAGTTTAAAACTCGTCACTTATCGATTAAAAATAATTAATGTTGATTTTTTTTTTAAATACCGTCTTTAGCATGAATTTGATAGAAAACTGCTATTTTGCATTTTTTGGGGCATTTTCCGGGCACAATTAAAGGGGTTCAGGCGTGTCAAAATTAAAAGCTATTGGGTGGAAATTATTCCTTAAATACTCCTCAAGAGGTGACAATACTTTAATTGACAAAAAATGTATAACAAGTACTTCTTTTTTCCATTTTTTTGAAAATCGAGCTTTTCCCATTTAAAACCCCATGTTAATTTCTTAGTTTTCGACAAATATTTAAGAACGTACGCCATGACATGGCGTGCCCAACACTCGTGAGTCTGAGCTCTACGTTTTTAATTATTTCTCGAAAAGTAAGGGAGATCCCATTTTTATATTCAAGGGACTTTTAGAGCACATTGTAACCTATACATAAAAATAGATTTTTTTCTAATTTAGTTTCAAATTGTGTTTTTAAAAAATACAACAAGTTTTTGAATCTTTTCGAAAAATATTTCTTTAAAACTGCGTCTGATTGTAAATACTTAAAAAGCTTCATCGTAATAATATTGAAACCATCAACGCTTAATAGAAATTACTAATAATAAATAACATTCTTTAGATGGTTTGACCTAAAATTTCTTAAAAGTTAATTTTATGAAATAAAAATTAAGTTTTTTGCAATATTTGGTTGTTTTCTTGACTATTTAGTTATTTAAAAAATTCTCCCCTTAAATCCTTCAAAATTAATTAGTCATACACTGCTTGTAGTAATTTTTATGTGTAATTTTGATAATTTCATCGTTAATTATAGTTTAAGAAATGTATGCGCCACAAGCAAAAATATAAACAAAATATTCCAAAATCAAGGTAAAAGCTATTTACGTTTGCACTTTTGAATTGTGCGGGAACTCACAGAGCCAATGAATGCCTATTCCTTGCGCTTGCGCACGAAGTTTTTCGTTCAATAAGATCGCTGCCGGCTGTTACCACCATGTTACTAGTCTGACAGGGAACGGTTGCAAACAAGCCTCCCTAGTAAACTACGGTGATTATGCCGTTACCTGCTAGGAGACTGACATACAAGCAAAGATATTTTACCTAGATGCGGCAAGGGTCAGGAGTGGGGATACCGAAAATATATAGCTAACTATTTTTCGTCTATATCGAGGTGCTGCCCTCTACAACTTTTCATTGTTTCCATAGCAACCGCGTTAAAGCGCGTGAATGAGTCACCGTCAATGATGTGAACACGAAGGAATAGTAAGGAGTAGTATCCCTGTAAGTGGGGAGTGGGACGAGCGACGTCCAATAATTCGTTAATGCTAGCTACGAATGAAAACTCGTATGCTCCCCCGTTCACATGCGCACTGGCGGTTGCCATGCCAACGATGTCAACACGCGTTTGAAGTTTCGAACTTTTTGTATTGAACGAACATAAACAAACGAACATAACCTACATGTGCATCGAGATGTCAAAAGGTAACATATTGAGTGGGTATAACATGTGACTGCGAAAACAGCTCTGCGCATGTGCACTGGGGAGCATTCGAGTTTTCATTCGTAGCTAGCATTAACGAATTATTGGACGTCACTTGTCCCACCTCTGCTCACCGAACACGTAGGGTGATACCACTCCTTACTATTCCTTCGTGGATGTGAATGAGTGAGCCAAAGAGTGAGCCCACGAATATCCAGGCAGTACTATGACTTGAATTATGTACTTCTGGCGAGTGAGCAGAAGATTTAGAGGATCAATGGATCCAAATAAATGGAATTTTATATTGCAGTAAAATATTAAATTTACGTAGATCAGCATACATACATTATTTACCAGAAATGTTTAATTTGATTTAATTTTAATTAAATTTGAAGCGTAATTTTTGCAATTGAGGCGAGGTGTCGCGGCAAAAGCATGAAGATCCATCGAGATAAATTTTTCAGGAGAGAGACAAAACTTTCTTAAAAATTGAATTCTTATAAAAAAATTAGTAGAGTACATTCGAGATTTGATGGAGCTATACAGATCTCAATAAACAAAATTTTAAAAAAGTTAATTGTTTTCGAGATACATAGCGTCAAAAGTCGACTGCGGTCAAAACCGTGTAAGTCCATCGGATTTAAAATTTGTTTCAATGTTTTTTTTATGCTTTTTTAGGCTGCATTTCTAATAGCATAAAAACTAATAGAAGACTTTTCAAGAAAAACATTTATTTCTAAATTATTTCAACAAATTGTTTAACAAGCGAGATTCGGAAAAAATAATAATGCCATTCGATTCTACGGAAGAAATTACATCAATTATATATGCATTTCGAAATTTTGCATGGAACCAATTGGTGACGAAGTATAAATAAACAATTAAATGTTATAGAATTTGTATTTATACTGCATAACAAGTTGGGTGAACAAAAAAATTGTTCAATACATGGACTTTATGTAATTTTTTCCGCAGAATCGAATGGCGCTATTAGTTTTCCCGTATCTTGCATTTTTGAACAATTTGTTTAAACAAAAATTGTTTAAACAATTTCAGAGTCCAAAATTTTGTTCATCAAAATGTGCGGTGGAATTTTAGAGTATTTTTGAGCCAATAAAACGTGTTTTGAAAAAAGTGGCACTTCACGGTTATGCCATGACACCCTTCAATATTGCATAATTGGAAGTCTTGTAATTTAAATGAAAAAAACCGCTTCCAAATTGAAACTTTTCTGAATTTGACTTTTTTATCTGGAACTGCTTCACATTAAGGGAATAACCGTAAATACCGAATAGATAAATTGACGAAGAATAGAAATATCGAATAATAAATTATCAAATTTTAAAATTTCCAAAATCCAAAATTCAATCATATAATTTTCAAATTATATAATAAACGCATTATGAAAGTAATAAATTATTCAATTCGCTAAGTAATTAAGATTGAGAAATTAAAATTTGCCGAAAATATATTTTAAGGTAAATAATTCATTAAATAATTAGGTAAGTAATTTATTAAATATTTCAAACTTCTTTGAAGTATCCAGCACGACGGGATTAATGAAATAATTTATAATTATTTTAAATATTTAATCATTAATTTACTAATTATTGAAATTTGAATTTCGCCAATTAAAAAATTTAAGTTAGTTTAATAATTCGTTAATTGAATAATTTTGAAATCATAGAATTCTATAAATTTGGATTTTTAAAATATAAAAATTCGGGCATTTATTATTCGGTACTTTTATTTTTCATTAATTAAAAATTGTATTTCTTTGGATTAACTTTAGATAAAAATCATAAAAATCGTTGGAAATTGTTTTAAATATTTTCAGAGTGTTTGCTGAAATCTAAGAGTTTCCTTTCACAGAGCAAAGTTCAAAATTAAAAAAATTATAACTCCTACCAACTGCATTTTTCCCAACGTTTTTTTTTTAATTTTCAAATTCATTTTCCAAACAAAGAAAAAGATTGAAAAGAGCATTCAATAATTATTCTTCTCTAAATATCTGTAATGTAATGGAATGTAAATGTATTAAATTCTTTTTTAATTTTGTAATTTTTCTTCGTGAGAAGTTACCCTAAGAAAAACATTCCCGGTTACTAAACTTTCCAATGTTCAAAACTGTTAATTTAAAGTATTTTCTCATCAAACTAAAATTCTACAATATAGAAATACAAATAGACATGTCTATTTGTACAATTTTAAATAGAATATTTGAAGAAACATCATAAGAAGTAAAAATGGAATTAAAGTGAAGGGATTCAAAAGTCAAAGTTAAATTTTTACTGATGCAACATTTCAGTTTTGCATGAGAAACTTCATTATGAAATAGCTAAATAATTTAATTACAATTCTAATAAAAAATTATAGAATATCTTCTTATTAATATCTTATTATTATCTTATTAATATCTTCTATTATCTTTCTCAAATTTACAATTAAACATTTTTTTTTAATTAAAAAAAAATGTTCCTTATTTAAAATTGTTTGAAAATATACAAAAACATGTGCTTTAAATTGATCCGAACCTGAAATTGCCTCAGCTTAAACCAAAGAAACATTTTATTATTTTTTATTCATGAGAAACATTTTTTTCTTGGTGTTTATAACGTTCCAAAATCGCAAGAAAAATATGAAATGCCAAAAATCCTAACTCACGACACATTTTTTTCCGTTACTTTTCAACCAAACATTGAAATTGTTAGTTGAAAAACTTTGTTTTTAAAAATAAAAAGAACTGTCACTAAATTGATGAATTTTTAACTACAAAATAAATTCCTAACAAAGTTGCTCAAATTTCGACAAATAGTTGAATTCTCGACCAAAACTGTCCACTTTTCGAGAGAAAATTCAGATTTTCTACAAAACAGTTGAATCTTTAATTCTAAAACACGAATTTTCAACAAGAGTTGAGTTTTCAAACAAAAAAGATTTTCTAGTCAATAAAGAAAGAAATAGCATTCCAAAAGTCGAACTTTAAAGCAAGAAGATTAATTTTCTACAAAAAAAGGACTATTTTTGAACAAATTACATAAATTTTTAGCCAAATAGTTGAATTTCCAAAATAAAAAAAATCATCTTTGAACCAAAAATGGCATTGCTACATTTTCATTTTATGAAAATAATTTTCAAATTAAAAACTCAAATTTTTACAATACTATTGCATTTTTGAGCCAAAAATAGAACTTTCTACCATACAGTTGAATTTTGAATTCAAAAATATGAGCTTTCAATACAAAAAATAATTTCAACCAAAAAGACATATTTTCAACCAGATAAATATATTTTTACCCAAATAGTTAAATTTTTGACTAATTTTCTGCCAGAAAATGTAACTTTTGAACGAAATTCATGAACTTGCAACCGAATAGTTGAATTTCCGACTAAAAAAGATCAATTTTCGAAAACAAACGGAATAGTTCAAATGTGAGTTCAAAAAAATTAATTTTCAACGAAAAAAATGTTTCAACAATAGTTAAATTTTCAAGCAAAGATTTGATAAAAATAAAAAAATTGCTCAAGTTAGAACATTCAAAATTGCAGTTGATGAATTTGGAATATTCCATTTTTAAATTAGATATTTAACTTCGTACATTTCAACTAAAATGTGTTAATCTTCTAATACTTATTTAAAAAGTACTGTATATTTTGTAACTGTTCCAATTTTATATTGGATAATAACTTCTGTCTTCGTAAAAAGTAACCATAAGAAAAAAATGTCCGGCTATTCAACTATTCAATGTTCAAAACTTTTAACTTTAAAGTATTTTCTAACCAAACTAAAACTCTTCAGTATAGATTTACAAATAGACATGTCTATTTGTACAATTTTAAATAAAATATTCAAGGAAACATCATAAGAAGTAAAAATGGAATTAGAGTGAAGGGAATCAAAAGTCAAAATTAAATTTGTACTGATGCAACATTTTAGTCTTGAATACAAAACTTTATTATGAAATCACTAAATACTTTAATTACAATTTTGAAAACAAATTATAGAATTTATTATGAATAATTATGTAAGAAAATAAATTCGCGCAAAAACGATCGATTACCAGAAAAAAAGAAGAAAGTTTAGAAATTAAAAATAAAATTTCAATATGTACCTGCTTGAAATAATACTTTTTTCTTAAACATCTCCACTGACGTTATATTTTTTCTTTTCAATAATCTTTGAAAACCTTTATAAGGATTTCTGCGAAAACTAACAATAAATCCTAGTTTATTAAGTTAATTATTTATGTAAGGAGTAATGAAAAGTGAAGAGATAATAAATACAGAAATTAACGGATTCCGAAAATATAATTTCGTGAATTATGAAATCTCTGAATTTTAAAATGACAGGATTTTAAATTTACTGCGAAGCTGAAAATCTCAATAATCTCCGAAATTGACATTTACGGAACTAATAATTGTCCAATTATCAAATTCTACGGATCTGGCTGATTCCCGAAATTTAATATTGACAAAAATGAATAATTATTATTTAATATTTCTTTAATAACTAATTGTTTATTTTCGTCAAATCTTAAATTTCGAAAATTTGCAAATTGTATGGAAATTTAATGTATCGTTAATTACATAATTAAAATTTGTATAATTCAAAAATTATATAATTCGTTAAATTATAATTTCGGATATTTTTAGATTGGGGATTTTTATTTTTCGACAAATAAAAATCTTGTATCGTTATAGTAGAGCCCTAAAATTTTATTATTTTTCACTTTGTATTTTTGAATTTTCTTTGCGTTAATTTGTGTAGGGGAAACCTCCCTACAGTGGATCATGCAACCTACAGTGGATAATCATTCATTAAAAATACTAATGTATCTAATATAATTACTTTAATTTAATTAATATAGTTGAGGTAATATACGTGTTTATAAATTAAAATTAAAATGTATTATTTTTCTTCTATTTGTGCTCTTAATATTCAATGACTTCTGCATTTTTTATTACGTCCTATATTATAAGATATTTTTTTCGTCATAAGAGTGAATTATATGTACTACAAGTATTTTCAAATAGGAAAAATTCCGTTGCAGTCCTTTAATATACATAAATAATTCATAATAATGCAAAAATTTTAAATACCCGCTCGACGTTTATAGCGCTGCCTTGCGGCATGTGGTCGAAACAATTGCTTTAAACGAAGCGGCAATGCCGAATTTAGCCGAAGAGCACCGAATAAAGACGAGGCCACAAAACTGAAGGTAGCGCCGCCCTCGTGACATGTGGCCTAACTAGACCCTTGCCGCATCTAGGTAAAATATCTTTAATACAAGTAACAATTCCTCTGATAACATGTGATCATTCAGGAACCTTTCAGGATGGTAACAGGTTAGCTGGGAAGACCGAAACAAAAATATGAAAACTTTTTTTTCTCTCATATTTTCTTAATATAAAAAAACGATCGAAGAAAGTCTGACTTGATGATTTCTTTAGAAATCTTGAGGTTTATCTACCAAAATAACTACCAATGGTGAGTCAACGATAAGGATGCACCGGAGCGTGCACCAGGTCGCTTAGTACGTATTCTACAAGAACTTTTCAAAAATTTAAATTGTGTCAATAGCCAAAATAACTACCAATGGTGAGTTGAAGGTAGTTAATTTGGTGGTTGAAACAATTCAAATTTTTACAAATTCTCGTAGAATACGTGCTAAACTACCTGGTATGCGACTCGGTGCACCCGGATCGTCGACTCACCATTGGTAGTTATTTTGGCTATTGACACAACTTAGATTCTAAAAAAGTTCTCGTAGATGACGTCTTGAACGACCTGGTGCACGTTCCGGTGCACCCGGGTAGTAGATTGACCATTTAGAGATGTGTCGGTTCTTGGCAAACTTAATATTTTAATTTTCAACGCGTGCTAATGTTCTCTAAGACTTAAATTCTTTTTTTTTCACGCGGGAGCGATGCGGAAAAGTCGCTGCCTGCGCACAGTAGCGACTGCGCAGCTACATTTTAAAGAACTGAAGTCTATAGATCTTATATTGAAGTAGTTCACAAACACTCAATACTAGGAATCGAATTTCTATGAGATTTTTCAACATTTTTTGGAGAATTTTTCTATACATTTGACTAAATTGAGGTATTTGCACCTTATAATTATGTGATTACAAACTTTCAATACCTCAATTGTGATTTCTACTAAAGTTTTCATCATTCTTTCATGAATTTCTCTATATATTTTATTGAACTTTTTCAAATCGGAGTTCAATATAAAGTTTACAGAATTCTTGTAGAGTTATTCCAGGTTTACTCTAAATTGAATCATGATAGTGATACAGAATATAGAAAATTTGTTCAAGGTTCGCCCTCATCCCTGACTCTTGAAATAGTTCAGGAAAGTTTAATGAACTTTTTTTTCCGTGTACTCTTAAAAATAACAAAAAAGCATTATAATTATGAATATTCTCATAAATTCTCGATAAATTCTCGAAACTTCGGTAACATACCGGTATATGACCGGTAATATTACCCGATTTTAAATGACCGAGAGAGTACTCAGGAGAGTACAAGAGACAAATAGATCTGTCCGTCTCTTTCACTCTAATGAGTTTCTGCTTTGCGCCTAGAGATGGGGAGTGACGTCAAATGACGCCGACCGCTTCGGTCATCTGACCGATTTCCCGTCATCTGACTGTCTGACTGGACATTTTGGAAAAAGTGGAAATCATCTTATAAATAGTTATTGGAATGTTTTTTACTAAATAATGTAAGATGAAAACAAAAACGGAACAATTTTCTATGTAATGGCAGGCTGGTAATCTCGTCAGACGGACAATTTCTTCGATTTGCGTGATTTTTATGAGACATAACCTACAAAAATCATTCGGAATTAAGACATAAGTTTATGGCAAATATGATTTGGTTCTTTCAGGATTAAATCTAACTAAATGTTCTGAACGCTAATTTTTGAAAAGATGATTCAATAAACCTATCTTAACGTGAAAAGCGACTTCGTAAAACTAAACTTACGCGAAATGGAAAAATTTTCGCTGGTGCTGTCAAAACTATATTGTGGTTCTAATTGTAGTATAAGGCTTTTATTTTTCAACGTTTTTTTTTAGTTTTAAAATTCTCAAGAAACTATAAATATATTCGTATATAACTTATTCTTAACAAAATAGAGATAACTTGGCTTTCAGTGTATGATAATATTCATTATAATAAATATTATTATACACTATTAGTACACTACTATTGTTACACTTAATTCTGTTGTTGAAAAATTAACTGTTATGTAGAAACTTCAACCATTTTTTTCTTTCTTTCCTGAAAAACCTTTGTTGCTTGAAAATTCAACACTTTATTATTGAAAATTCATCTCTTTGGATAGAAAATTAACTTTCTAAACTGAAAATTGAACTCTCACATCTTTGTCTAAAAACTGATCGTTTGTAGTTGAAATTAAAGTATTAAATTTTTTATAGAGAATTCATCTTTTTTGGTTGAAAATTCAAATACGTGGTTGAAACTCGAACTACTTTGTGAAAAATTGATTTT
>CAKNXH010057445.1:23185-43558 GCA_932178445.1 Andricus quercusramuli | reverse complement strand
TGACGGAACCAGAATATTTGCAAAAGATGAAAAAGGAAGACAAATGGAATAGGGTGGTACGGTTTAGAATGGGGGAAGGAGTGAGATCTTGTAGATATTGGATGGATGAAGAGGATAATTTGTGCAGAGTATGTGGATACGAGGTGGAGTCATGGGCACATGTGTTAGAGAGGTGTACAGGAGAGGAAGATGGACAGTTGAGTGTGGATGAGTGTGTGAGATGGATCTTGGATGGTAATGGACAGGGAGTGATGTGGATGAAAAAGCTGGAAGAAATAAGAGAAAGTAAGGGAACAGGGCAGAGCCAAACGGGTAATCCTCTGTGAAGGAAAGTCACTAGAAAAATGGTAAATTTTAAATCGTTGAAAATGCAATTGATGGTAAGAGAAAACGGAAGCCCTGGAAGGTCGCTCATACTTAGATTTGTAGAAAGTTAAGAATAATAGTATTAATATGACTGTTATCATGTAAGGCGAAGATTTAGAATATAAGCAGCGAATAAGTTAGACTAAGGATGAAATGTAAAGATATGTACAGGGAGCGGAGGCCCTCAAACCCGTAAAAGGGAGAGATTAAATATACATACATACATACATACATAATAACTTTTTGAATTTTTCAAAAAATAAAAAATTTAAATTCTGATCGCACAACAAAATAATGAGAAATCAAAAATTCCATTTTGCTGTGAAACTATGCAAGATACGACAAAAGATGACTGTGCCAAAATTATGCACCTAAAAAAGATCTACAAATTTGTTATTATTCACTTTTTGATATGACGCGTAGTTTTTGTTTTATTCATAAAAAACAGCATTGAAAATAAAAATAAAAATTTTAGACGAATTACACAAGCTACGAAAAACATGACAAAGACAACATTTGTTCATTCAAAGAAGAGGTACAAATTTGTTATCCATCATGTTTCGATAGGACGCATAGTTTTTATTTTATTCGTGAAAATAACATTGACAGTAAAAGAAATCAAATTTTTGGAAAACTTTGGAAAAATCCATTTTCGTTGTAAGAATATATTCAAAATGAAAAAAATAACTTTTTTGAAAGACGGAAAATCTAAAATAACATTTTAACTAATGAAATTTGTCGCTTAATTTATATAATTATTCTTGATTTGAAATCAAATACAAATCGCGAAGCGCGACGCCCAAATCGCGCGCCGTAAGTGCGCTCAAACTTTTTTGTTTCTATTATACGGTGCACAGAACCGAGCGTGGAACGCAAGGTTCAAATGAATTTGAAATCAAATATCGAGCGCGAAGCGCGAGTATCTGGATGAGAATGTGTTCCTTAAGGTCGATAGAACCTTGAGTAAATAAATTTCCTTTTCAGTCTAAAATAAAAACAAATTTAACAATCACTTCATATGTAGAGGTTTTGATAATTTTCTAATATTCAGAAATAAACTTTTTCTTTTCATCGAAGTCGAACACGAAGTTCAAAGATCTAGAGGAATCGAGCGTAAAGCGCGATGTGAATACGCCCGAGCGCGTAGCGCGAGGTGAATACATAATCGAGCGCGAAGCGCGAGATAAATATATGATCGAGCGCGAAGCGCGAGATCCAACAGTCGCGCGCCCTAGGCGCGCTCAAACTTGCGAGCGAAGCGAGCCGCGCGCGAAGCGCGCGATGAGAATGTGCCCGCGAAGCGGGCAGATTTTTTTTATTAAATATACCTCTGCACACAAAATTGAAATGAAGATTAGTTAATTATGAAAATAACCATTAAGTCAAGTGATGTGAGACTGTCGACGTCATAGGACGAGACAAAATAATGTATGCTTATTTCAATAAACATAATATTGTCAACACAATTATGCATTTACAATTTTGTAATAGGAAAATGAAAGGAATGGTAGAAATTATAAAAAAGTGAATATTTATCATTGACATTCTTATTAAATTGTTGAAGAACCTCCCATGGAAACGAGAAGACTCCTGCAAGAATTTCGAGAATTAAGCAGATTAATTTAATTCAAGAGATGAAAAAGTACAATACTTTCAAAAAAAATTGAAAAGTATTGACCCTGATTAAAAAAATAATAATAATAGGATAAGATCATACAATTGAGAAAAAAATGTAATAAAATAAAAGCAGACAAAATACGTTCAAATACATTTAAATTAAGACCATGTGGCGAGTGGGTCACGTGACAGAATTCCTACATTACAGAAACTTTTTTATTTGTTAACTTATTTTCACACGAATAGCCACATCGAGCTCAAAATTTGGGATGATAAATAAGAAGCACTAAGAAAGGTGTGTCTGGTCATAAATTTGAATAATCATAAAAAACAAAAACAAATTATTCACAAAATAAGATTTTTTAATAATTATAGAAATTTAGGACCAGAACAACCTTTCTTAATGCTTCTTATTTATTATCACGAATTATCAAATCGATATGGCTATTAGTGTGAAAATTAATTTACAAATAAAAAAAAATGTCCGTAAGGTAGGAATCCAGTCACGTGATACACTCGTCACATGGCCTTAAGATTACGAAAAATAGACTTACAAAATAATCAAAAATATATTCACAATATGCTAAACAGATGGAAATGTTAATCCTGTATTGTTTAAAAAAAATCATAGAATTTAGTATGAATTAAGAGAAGTATGCCGTCAAAGCGATAAACAGTTGGATACATGTAATTACAAATTATAAAATTATTATAATAAATGAAAATTATTAAGAAGACAAAATATATTAACTTTTTTATTCATTTCATAACACAACTTAAATGTTAAATACTCGCTGTTATGTATCAAGGAGCTCATAAGCTATTAATAAAAACAATAAAATATCGTTATATTGAGTAATGATCAACTTTATTAATGAAATTTTAAAATAAAGAAAAATAAATCTTAAAAACATTGGCCTCCAGTACCGGCCAGTAAAAATATCATGAGCTAAATGAGGCAATAATCGCACTATATTGATTTGAAAGCTCCGGTATGTTTGTACAAGCTTCATGAACCCAAATTTCACAACTTCCGCATTACATCCAATCTTCTTCATGAGATTATAGGCACAAAGGACAAATTGTCTCTTTCTGAATTGGCTTGCTTTTCTTGCGAACATCTTTTCCTGAGCCAAACTTTTTCCTTTCTTGCTAGCATTTTGTCCTGAAAACAAATTTTTGCCTTGTTTAACTGAATCAGCATTCGTTTTATTTGCTTTTTTCTCTTCCAGCATCTTTTTGTATGGAGAACTTGTGTAAATTTCACTCCGTTCTGCCTTACGACGACGTGCAGTAGCTCTCCTTTTTGAAGCATCAGGAATCGGTGGCAAGTTTGAAATTGTTGCTTTAAATTTGTCAATCGATATTTCGATGTCAGCTAAAGCTTGAAACTGTCCAGATGTTGAAGCTGTTGGTTCTGGCAGTTGAGAAGATGAAATCAATGACGCTGACTCTGAATATTGAGTTTCTGTTACATTGGTCATGTCTGAACTCCTTTCATTACTGAGCACCTTTTCCACAGCTCTGTGCATATTGTCAGGATCCCAAGTGCCCTTCTTTTTCTTCGTCTCTCCATCATTTTTATTACTTGGCTTCATAATGTACCCATAAGCAAGTAAATATAGTCAGTAACCAACTTTTGATAGTAGCCGGTACTGGAGGAAAATTTTGTGGCCGGTACTGTGGGAAACGGAGCATATCATTATTCACAATAGTGACAAATAATGGACGCGTAAAGGGTTATCAAACTATACTTTTTTGAAAGCTACATAATTTATCAATACATACGAGGTTTTACTTTATCCTAACTCATCCCCAAAATTTCAGAAATCACTAATAAAACTTTTGTTGTGTAACTTACGTCCACCATGCGCAACAGTAATCTTTGCTCTGACAGTCAACCAGTCGCGACAGTTTAGCCGCGAGGGGGAAAAAATACTCGTGATCACGTAGTAAGCAAACGGCAAAGGCTTTGTCAGCGCCATATGTTACAGAATTTCAGAAATGACAACTGGCCGGTACTGAATGCCGGCCGGTACTGTAGGACTTTCCCCAAACTCATGGAACCATATTCCAAAACTGTTATTCAGAAATATTTTTTCATTTACACAGTGATTCTTATATTTTTATATTGTAACCTCAGAAATTCGCATATATGTAGGTTAACTAAATATCATCAATATTCTTTTATAAATCAACTCTTAAATTTATTTAATCACTGTATCATATATAATAATTAATAATAATAATAATAATTAATAATTAAAATAATATATAAATAATAATATTTAAAAATCATTCTGTTTTATTTGATTTTCCTTGTAACGAGATATCGTTCTTCGATTACTAATTTCTTTTTCTTTCTAGTCTTATTATCACATTTAAATATTTTATCCTGCACATATCGAGCTCATAACTGAATGGGTACTCGTATCCACCTCGTACTGCTTTCCCTCATATTTATTTCCTTTTTAAAATTATCAAAACCAAATAAATTAACTATACAATTTAGGACACCTTATTTCCTAACGCATAGTGCTCTCTAAACCAACACCCAGAGAAAAATTACGTTTAAATTTAAGAAATTGTTTCTTTAACTTTCGTTTTTCTCTATTCAAAGCGAGGCGCTATTAACCGCTAAATCTGTAAATCTTCAAATAGAGACTTGCAAGATTTCTTTGAGATTGCCGGGAGGTCTGAGATTTCCGACCCTGCTCGCGATCAGAACTCAAGCGGGATTCTCCTCAAGAAATACAGACTCGGCTAAACTCGGCGGCTTTCGGATTCAGTCGGTTCTTTATTCCACGCCTAGGAGTGTGTTTCGGAATGCTCCACAGTCTACACCACCTCATCTCTGTCGACGCTTATCCAAAGACTTCCAAGATTTCTACACGAATGCTATATTGCTGATAGATTTCCAAGAGTTCCTTCAAAACTTCTTTTAAGATTTCTCGCGCAGCAATCTGAGATTTCTCTGTGAGTATCCCCTCGATTTAACATAAAGTAAAAGTTCCTTTTAAAATTAAATTTTCATTTATATTTGTACAAATATACAACATGCTAGAGAGTTATTTTATTTATTGTATGCATAGTGTCCTTCCTTGTTAACTTGAATAAACCTATCTTCATCCTTTTACAGATAACAAAAATGTTATTTTCGAAAACTGGGGTAACGGTATTTTCTGGATTATTGGCATTGGCACTGATCTATAGTGTAATGGCCAAAGACGCCAAGCCTCCCAAAGAAAAGTGTGATCACAGACACCGCGAATGCAATTTTAAGAAAGGACCTACAAAACCTTATTTTACTCGTGAAAAGGGCGAGATCAAGATGATTGTCCCACATGGCAGTTGTTGCAAGAAATTGTATTGTATTACGGAGAGGACAAAGGAACGAAAAAGTTATTGTAAAAAGAGAGGATTTTTGGGTGATTTTTTATAAGAATTTTAGAAGTTTTCACTCTTTCACATAGTAAAATGGTGACACATGGAGCTCAATAGCAGTTTGTAATGTTTCACTGAAGTAATTCAAAATATGAAGTAAAGGGATTATATATCGTCAAAAACAGCATCATATGCTATGCTACATAGTTGTTTTAGTCATTATTGATATTTCTTTAAATGATGAATAAATAAATTATAGAACTAACTTGTGGTTTTTTGATTATCCCTTTATCGATAAGGGTATGCAGGTATACCCAAATTAGACCGAAAATATTTAAGATTATATTTCACTTCTCTTTAGAAATCATTTTTTCTTAACAAATATTTTCCGAATACTGAATGAGAAAAGTAATTTAAAAATTTTCTATTTCAAGAACCGATAGAGTATTGAGAATCACACAAGATATAAGAAGAAGTGTAACAACCAATCAATACAACATCAAAATAAAATCTATCAATAACAAATAAATAAAGACTAATCTTGAGGATGCAATTCAAGGGAATTTATCCTCCAATAAATTTACAGAATAATCCTCTCATCAAATAATACAAGATAATTTTGAACGTTTATTAGATTTTCAAACAAGTCCAAGGAATTTCAAAAATTTTAATAAATTTTCAAGGATTTTTAAGAGATTTAAAAAATTTCAACTTAATTCAAGGAATATAATCAGCTTCTAAGGAACTTGAAGGGTTCTTAGCATTTCTTAAAATGAAATTTCCAAGAATTTGTTCACAAGAATTGAGGGATTTTGAAAATTTGAAGATATTTTGAATATTTCAAGGTATTTCCAAAAATTTTGAAAGAATCTAAAATATTTTCAGCTATTTAAAAAAATCCATAAAAACAAAGTTTTTCGCTATTTTTGAAATTCCTACCATCCCCAAAATCATTCACCATTTTTTAACACGTTGAGGTCACACCTTTTAATAATAACATATAGGTCATTTCTGTGAAAAATTTGAAATTTTATTTTTAATCGCTACCCAAAGCAGAGTTTGAAAACCTATGAAATTTTATTCTCCAAATTCTGTGTCAGTTTTCTCGGAATTAGCTAACTTTCTTATTTATGTCTTAAATTTGAGATTTTCTAGTCTCGCAGAGTTTTAAAGATAAGCTGATATTGTCATTCAACTCGAAAGCTCAGCTCAAGATTCAAATTTAAGCAATACATTTTCATTCAAGCAATTCGAATTTCGATTTCAAATAATATAAAATTGGAATTCTGTAAAATTTAACAATTGCGAATCAAGAACGTTTTTAATAAATATAAAGAAGTCTTGACTATATTTCACAGTTATCATTTTTGAAAGATTGAAAATTGTCAGGCAACAATAAAGAAAGTAGTTCAAGTAAATGACATTGAAATCATCAAAAACAGGCATCATAAAAGAAGTGAGATATCTTACCTTGTGCATTGCGTACAACTGTACGATTTGTAATTTCGGTTTAAAAATATTTACAGCTGTCATAGAAAAAAATATTTTTTTTAAAGAAGGGACTTTTACAACATTTAAAAGTTAGGAGAAAAATCAAGTATATTAATTATTTTTCCTAAAGTTGACAACATGAGCGCTGAAGAAGGAAAGGCATAAAAATTTGCATTTTTCTGGAAACAGTCAATGCACCTTCATAGCTTTTGATTCCGGATCTTGACAGCAAAAACAAAATATTTTATATTCATTGTGAAGTCAAGATGCAAATAGATGAATCGATTCAGAACCAAATCTATTCTTTTATAAACGTTATCTACTAATTCTTGAGCTCTGAATATTATTTGTCTTGAATTAAAGAAAACGTTTCTTTAACATAATTTTTAAAATCCCTCAATTCTTGTGAACAAATTCTTTGAAATTTAATTGAAAAAATGATAAAAACCCTTTAAGTTACCTAAAAGCTGATGATATTCCTTGAAGTACGTTGAAATTTTTCAAACCTCTTAAAAATCCTTTGAAATTTCTTAAAATTCATCGAAATTCCTTGGACTCGTTTAAAAATCTAATAAAATAATAAAAAAATGTTATCTCAAAACAAATTTGTTAAATTAATAAATTTGTTTATTTTGGTTCGAATATGTTCTGGTGACTATTCCAATATTTTACATATTTGATTCAAGGTAAAATTTGATTTTGAATCACCCCATCCACTATTCACTCACTCTGTTCACGATGAAAATGAAGCCTTGAAAAAACTGTGTGTACTTACCCAGATAGCATAAAAAATTCGGCGATGATTTCCTGAAACTGATAATGCAAGGTTCGGAATACTGCTTTGAAAGGTTAAGGTGCTTCAAACCAGTCGGTTATTAGAATAATACAAAATACGGCTACAAGGATGAATTGTTTGATGTAATATTTTCAACACATAATTTGAAGGCTTATACGTGTGCATGACTAGAGCCCTTCTTTCGAAAATGGCCTTGTTATTATATTTTTTTGTTAATTGAAACGCACTTTGAAACAATGAGCGCCTGTTTTCAGTTCACCATGGGTACACTTCAAGCGGCGCGTCGCCCGTTCCCAGGCGTAGAAAATTCAGCAAATTTTCAATTAACAAAAAAAAAAAAAAGAACCAGACCATTTTTCGAAAAAATGACTCTAGTCATGCACATGTATAAGCCTTTAGATTTGTGGTAAAAATATTAAATCAAGCAATTCATACTTGTAGCCGTATCTTGTATTATTTTAAAAACCGACTCGTTTGAAGCACCTTAAGGCAAGGTTCCTTTCTGTGTCACCGTTTATACCCAGAATCAGTTGAAACTAGTTTTGGCTAGTGAAAACGCGGAGTAACCAAGTGCTCTTGTGAAAACTCAAAGAAATTTTAAATTCCATCTGATTTCGTGTTTTAACTGAAGATATCAGTTAAAACTAGATTCACCCAATTGTGCTTTTGAAAGAACTAGTTCTACCTGCACCATTCAGTGAAAACCCGAAATACTGAGTTTGCAAAGACTGTTTACAGAAGAGTGATTGGTCACATCTCGAAACACACTGAATACTACAGTTAAAACTAGTTATTTCAAAAGCACAATTGGGTGAATCTAGTTTTAACTGATATCTTCAGTTAAAACACGAAATAAGATGGAATTTAAAAAATCTTCGGATTTTCACAAGAGGACTTGGTTACTCCGCGTTTTAACCAGTTAAAACTATTTTTGACTCTACCCTTTACAAAAATTAAAAGCTTATGGCGTATAAAAAGCTGTGTCATCAAGTAGCAAAGTATTTATCGAAAACATAATTGTTTACAATTTTATTTTAATGTCTTGTACATATCTGTAATTATATAATATTGGTTATGCATTTTTCTAGCCTCTTATTAGCTGTTCTCAAAAATTAAAGTTTCGAGAAGAAAACCCACTGGGAACTAAAGCATGCGATAAATACTGTCACGCAGCATATAAAGCATCATTTTCTGAGTTGTAGACGGATGAAGAACCTCCTAACAATAGTTCAAATCCAAACTGTGTACGCAAAACAGTCTCTGATTTACACTGACCCAACTCTCAAGGACGTCGAAAAACTGTGATACTTGAATACTGGATTACGGGGGGAGGCCAAGATGGCTCTTGATCCTATTCAAATCACTCAGAAGGTTACCTCATCTAAGAGACGAATCCGCTACAGGATTGCAGAAATTTGTGGATGAACTTGAGCGACACCATAGTCAGCTTGCATTGTTAGAACGACCAGTTGACTCTTGGGATGACTGGATGATTTCGATTGCTGATGACGTAATGGATTCTCACACCAAGCGCTGTTGGGAAGAAGAGCTTTATGAGGCTCGATAACGGCCAAACAGGGCGCAACGCATATCACCCAACGGTTGCTGAACTCATCTCGTTCCTGCGAGGCAGATGTCGCACTCTTCAGTCTCTAGAAATTGGGCGTTCGCAGAGGGTATCAGAGGTAACTTCCTGCAGAACACGCCACGCAGCAGCCGGACCCCGATCCCTCCAAGTTTGTGCAACAACTTCGCCTTACACATGCGCTGTCTGCGGAGCTAACCACTATATAGGAAGATGTGAGCAGTTCCACAAACTGACCCCCAACGAGCGTAGAGATGTAGCCGTCAAAGCACAACTCTGCGTCAATTGTTTAAAGGTTGATCATGCCGCCCGGAACTGCCCATCGCTTGTCTTGTATCGCACCTGTGGGGCACATCATCATACCAAACTTCACGGCAGTAACGAGAAGAGAACCGGTTGATTCATTGACTCGGGCATTCCACCTAAAGCTCGCAAGGAAGACGCCTCGACCCCTGCATCCAATTCAGGCCAAACGAACATCACGCGGCAATGACAATCACTACTTCCAACAGCAATTATCAGCCTGAGTGATGGAGGTAACCGGACGGAGAGCGTAAGAGCGCTCATCGATCCGTGTTCAGAATCAACTCTTGTGACCGCGAGACTGGCTCGCAGGCTTGGTAATCAAATTCAGTCAGTCAAAGTAGGAATCGCTGCAGTCAATTGTCAAGTTATCGATGCCGCAAGGCTTCAGACGTCAGTCTCCATCAAGATCAACCCAAAACTTCCACCAGTCAAGATCAAAGTGTAAGGTTTGAAACACAATGGCATCACTACCCCACCATACCACTGCGGTCTCGACATAGCATCTCGCTTTGGTAATCTTAGACTGGCTGACCCAGACATGCTCAGACCAGGACCAGTCGAGCTATCCTCGAAACGGATATCTACAGTCGTGTGATCTTACCGAGCATAATTAAATAGGGAGATCTTGTCGCTCAAAAGACGGTGTTTGGCTGGGTATTCACCGGGACTCTCCAGGCTTCCTCATCGGCGGCACAAGGACTCACGCTCTACACTGTCCAGTGAACTGAGGACACTGAACCATGGCACGAGCAATTGATAGACCTGAGGCAAAAGTTTTGCTCAATCGAAGAAATTCCTCGAACTGTAAGAAAATCTCGCGAGGACGAAGCTTGCGAAAGTATCTTTCAGAACATGCAGCAACATGAAATGAGCGGCAGATACGTCGTGCGACTTCCACTCAAGCCAGGCGCTAGTCAGCTCTTAGGGGAGAGTCTCTCGAATGCCAGATCAGCATTAGCCTCAGTCCATCGTCGAATGAAATGGGATCCGAGTTTGTCTATTGCATATGTAAAATTCATCGACGACTATCTCCAGATGGGACACACGAGAGAGCTCACTCCACGAGAGCTAAATGACTCGACTGTCCAAGTTAACTACATTCCACATCATGGAATTTGGCAGCGACAGGACAACGGCAAGAAATTGCGGGTGGTCTTCGGAGCGTCTAGCTCTACATCGACCCGACGCAGCTTGAACGACATCCTGTACCCTGGGCCCAAGCTTCAAAATAATGTAGCAGCCGTGGTGATAAGATAGAGGATGCATCGAGTAGCGTACTGTGCCGATATCAGAATGATGTTCCGTCAAATTCGGATACTCGCGAACCACGTTCACTTGCAAAGGATCATCTGGTGTCCATCATCTGCCGAGTTTGAACGACACTACGTACTGCTCACTGTCACAAATGGGGAAACTTGCGCTCCATACCTGGCGCTCAGGACCCTCAGGCAATTGTGTGATGACAAAGGCCGCTTTCTGCCCGAGGCTGTTGACTTCATCGAGAAGGACCTCTATGTGGATGACTTTTTGGGAGACGCTATTGACGTCGATTCCGCCCACAGAAGAATAAATAGTTGAATACCTGGCTTGAGGCGGGCGGATTCGAACTGAAAAAAATGGGTGACCAAAAGCCCAGAGCTCCTGAGCGATCTGCCTCTCGAGAATCGTTTGCGTCCTAGCTGGATGCATCTCTCAACCGAAGGCCCTGTCAGCGAATTAGGTATTGCGTGGGATCCCGTCTCTGATAATTTTCGCTTTTCGCCCCCTCCGTTTAAAGAGGCCGGTCTTATTACCAAACGCAAGGTGTTATCTGAAATCGCTAGGTTCTGCGATCCAGCCGGATGGCTCACTCCCATAACTGTTGTAGCCAAAATGTTCCTGCAAGACCTCTGGAAGAAGAAGCTTGATTGGGATCAAGAACTAACAGCGGACCTGGCATGTCTTTGGAGACAGTTTCGAAACGATTTGCACGACGTCTTTACTCTCGCTATACCTCGCTGGCTAGGACACAATCGAGCGAACAAACTTCAACTCCACGTTTTCTCGGAGTCAAGCAGCCGTGCTCTCGCAGCCGCTGTGTATGCGAGTGTATTCGCTGACTCAGACTCGACGGAAGTTCATCTTGTCATTGCAAGAGGCAAGCTAGCCTGTCTCAAGGATTTGAGCCGATCGAAGAACACTCGCATGACCATACCGAGGCTTGAACTACGAGCGGCTAACTTGGCTGCACAACTTTTGCAATCTACAGCACAAAAACTGAACGTCGCTTTAGAGGACTGCCGTGCCTGGACAGACTCACAAGTTGTTCCACACTGGTTGCGCTCAGAAGAACCAGTCGGCAATGAACTAGTGAACAATTACATCAGTCACGTACAGGAGTTGCTGCCCAAGGAGATGTGGGATTACGTGCCATCCGCTGAAAACCCAGTCGACATAGCCAAGGAAATCGACGCGAGTTCTCGAATCAAGTCAGATCAAGACAACAGAAAGACTTTCCACATGAAATAGAACTCATCAAGCAAGGCAAAGTACTTCCAAAAAGGAATCGCTCAAGAAGAATCAATCCTTTTCTCGACGATCAAGAAGTCCTTCGATTTGGGGGAAGGCTTCTGCACTCAAATCTTTCATTCAATGAGCAACATCCCGTCATCCTGAATGGACACTGTCACCTCTCTGGATTGATGCTCGATTGGGCCCACACCAAAGCACCGCATGAAGGCTTTCGATTGACTTATTCATGTCTCATACGCCTCTTTGCACCCGCAAAGAGTTACGCCTGCTCGACCCTTCTCACGTACTGGCGTCGATTACGTCAGGCCATTTCAAATACACCGTTCCAAAGGAAGGGGCGTAGCCACCTTCACGGCGTATGTCGCAGTGTTCGTCTGTCTTGTGACGAAAGCCATTCACCTAGAACTAGTGGGTGATCTCACTACAGCAAGTTTTCTCGGTACTCTAGCCCGATTCATTGGACGTCGAGGGAAACCCGCCGAGCTGTGGAGTGATAATTCAAAGACTTTGGGGGCATATGGAAGGCAGGAGTCAAGTCCGTAAAAACTGACTTGCTGAGGGTCGCCGGTTCCATTCGCTTCACCTATGAGGAGTTCTACACCCTTCTCGTCGAAATCGAAATGATTCTGAATTGTCGACCCCTGACGCCACTCTCGGGAGACCTCGACGACCTTGATGTGCTCACTCCTGCGCATTTCCTCGTCGGCAGCCCGCTTATATCGATCCCGAAGCCCAGCAGTGCAGAAGCTAACCTCGATCGCCTGTCTCATTGGGAGCTAGTCCAGGGAACACGTGGCAAGTTCTGAACCAGTTGTAGCAGAGAGTACCTGAATACCTTGCAGCAGCGCACCAAATGGACCTCTCCGCGGCGCAATCTATCCAAGGGAGACGTGGTAATCTTGCTTGATCCGTCGCTTCTTCGGCCTGATGGACAGTGGCCGATTGGTTGAATCCTGGAGGTTTATTCTGGTCAAGATGGTTTAGTGTAGGTTGCATCGGTCAAGACGGTCACTGGCACATACACAAGAGCGATTTCAAAATTAGCCATAATTCTGCCTCACAACTCTTCATCCGGAACCTCCAACGGCGGGCGGCTCCTGATCGAAGGATTCATCGTTCCAGGAACGTGGCAGGCGGGATATTCGCTCAAAAGCCTAGAAGACTTATTTAGTTGCTTATAATATAAAATTACATCCTTGTTTTGTACGTTTAGAGTCAGTGAAATAAAAAAAAGAGTTCAATTAAAGGAAGAATTTATTTGGTCGACCACACCCATCTCCCGTAGAACAATTGCCAAGTTAACAATTGGGTTGAAAATATAATCCGGAGATTTCTGAATGTAAATACTGTGATCATTTTCGGTAAAAAAATTTCTTGGCTGTTTTACATCGAGCTGGTTCTGAACTGTTTCGTTACATGTGCTGGGGGTGGTCATTGGGGGTTGTTAATATCATTATGGGGTTGAAAAGATAATCTGGCGTTTTATGAATGTAAATATTGTGATCACTTATAATTAAAAAATGTCCTGGCTGGTTTACATCGAGCTGCTTCTAAACTGTTTCGTGGAATGCACTAGGGTGTAAATGGAGTCTCTTATTTCTGGGCGTCTCAAAAATACCAACACCGATTTTTGGGCTCCAACCCTTAACGTTCAAAAGCAACCCCTTGACACCAAGCAGGTATGAATTGGTAAAAAAAAACTTTTTCAGAATTTCACAGTGTAAATAGGGTCTCTGATTTTGGGGCTCCTGAAAAATACCAGCATTGATTTTTGGGCTCCAACCCTTAACGTTCAAAAGTAACCCCTTGACACCAAGCAGATATGACTTGGTCAAAAGTAATCTTTTTTAGAATATGACTGTGTTGATAGAATCTCTAATTTTTCGGCTCCTCGAAAATTTCAGCTCGGAATTTTGGGCTCACACCCTTAACGTTAAAAAGCAACCCCTTGATACCACGCAGATGTGACTTTGTCGAAGTATTATCTTTTATAGAAATTTACTTTGTAAATGGAGTTTCTGACGTTTGGGACTCGGAATTTTATAGGGTAGAGTCTCTGATCTTCGGGCTCCTTGAAAATTTATGTTTCAGTTTTTACAAAGGGGGTGGTTTTTTTGTACATATGGTGCATTCGAGAGCCCAAAATAAGCCCAAAATTGTGGTGTACTTTGTTTCTTCCTAGTTTGAGTTTTTACAAAGGGGGTAGTTTTATTTCTGGAAGGGATGATAGTTTTTTTTAAATTGGTCGTTGGCGCGTTCAAGAGCCCAAGAAAAGCTTCCACTCCAAATTTGAATTTTCAAAAAAAGTAGTGGAGACAAAAAATCGGCAATACAGCCCAGAAGGAGCCAAAAAAAGCCCAAAATTCTTATACAAAAAAATTCGGGAATTTTGATTGTGGAGGTGCTAGCCTGATGTACCTGGTCAATACGACTAACCTGACACTTAGAATATAAAAAAAAAATCTCAGCCATAAAGTACGAGTACTTCAGTACATTATAAAAAGTCATCTTATCCATATTTTATCAGAATTTCTATTATTATAATATTATTAATCAGCAGACCTAAACATTCGTAAGAAGTAAATAAAAAACCTCAAGGTTAAAAATGCATAAAATTTTGAATACAAATATTAATTTAATTTAACTTTTCTATTTAAGATTGAACAGTATCAAGTCTGAAACATTGTAATTTGAACAATTCTAGAGTAAGCTTGAAACAAGATAATTTCTTATTTAAATTTTTTCCACATAAAACCCTAATTTTTGTTTAAAAAACTTTTAAAACTTTATTTTTGTAAAATTTGTGATAAGTGTCTATCAATTCACGAATCTTTAATAAGGCGTTATATAAGATTATAAACAATTTCAAATATTTCATTATATTTTAAATGAATCCAAGGAATTTCGATAAATTTAAAGAAATTTCGAAGGATTTTTAAGAGAAATGAAAAATTTCTTCCACTTTTCACAAAAGCGCTTGATTACTCTGCGTTTTGACTAGTTCAAACTGGTTTTAACTGATTTTTTGTATAAACGGTGACAGATAAACGAACCTTGCCTCGACCTTCCCATGTAGTATTCCGAACCTTGCATTATCAGTTTCAGGAAATCATCGTTAAATTTTTTATGCTATCTGGGCAAGTACACACAGTTTTTCAAAGGCTTCATTTTCATCGTGAATAGAGTGAGCCAAAACATGCAAATTCTAAAATTTGTTTGTCCACTTTTGACTAAATGACTTGTGAATATCTTATTTAGGTGAACGCCACGTCTGTTTCCCAATAATCTTGTATGTGAAATTTGTTTTTCCACTTGGGACTAAATGACTTGTTAATATCTTATCTAGGTGGAGGTCACGTCTCTTTCACTATAACCATGTACTTGATGATATGAATCTTCAAATAGACGAAATTGCTTTCCTCATGGTATTTTCAAAAACGTTCATTTGTTACACTCGTATTGGAAATTCTTTCTGAACCTGTTTGTGAGTATAATAATATATCTATAATATAAATTGTGAATTGAATTTGTAAATGTAATAGGCGAAATGAGTACAAGGTGGATATTATTCAGATAGAACTCTTCTGGCACGAAGAGAGTATTCCCATTTTAAGCCTCGTCGATCATTTGGAAAAGGCCATAGTGTATAAACTCATGAAACCATATTCCAAAACTCTTATTCAGAAATATTTTTTCATTTACACAGTGATTCTTACTTTTTGATATTGTAACCTTAGAAATTCGCATATATGCAGGTCACATTTAATTATTTTATCCTACACATATTGAGCTCATAACTAAATGGGTACTCGTATCCACGTCGTACTGCTTTCCCTTATATTTATTTCCTTTTTAAAATTATCAAAACCAAATAAATTAAATATATAATTTAGGACACCTTATTTCCTAACGCATAGTGCTCTCTAAACCAATACCCAGAGGAAAATTACGTTTGAATTTAAGAAATTGTTTCTTTAACTTTCATTTTTTTCTATTTAAAGCGAGGCGCCACTAACCCAAAATCTGAAAATCTTCAAATAGTCTTTCAAGATTTCTTTGAAATTGCCGGGAGGTCTGAGATTTTTGACGCTGCTCACGATCAGAACTCACGTGGGATTCCCCTAAAGAAATACAGACTCGGCTAAACTCGGCGGTTTTCGGATTCAGTCGGTTCTTCTTTCCACGCCTAGGAGTGTGTGTCGGAATGCTCCACAGTCCACACCACCTCATCCTTGTCGACGCTTATTCAAAGACTTCCAAGATTTCTACACGAATGCTATATTGCTGATAGATTTCCAAGAGTTCCTTCAAAAGTTCTCTTAAGATTTCTCGCGCAGCAATCTGAGATTTCTCTGTGAGTATTCCCTCGATTTAACATAAAGTAAAAGTTCCTTCTGAAATAAAATTTTCGTTTATATTTGTAAAAATTTACAACATGCTAGAGATTTATTTTATTTATTGTATTCATAGTGTCCTTCATTGTTAACTTGAATAAACCTATCTTCATCCTTTTTTAAGATAACAAAAATGCTATTTCCGAAAACTGGGGTAACGGCATTCGCTGGATTATTGGCATTGGCACTAATTTATAGTGTAATGGCCAAAGACGCCAAGCCGCCCGAAGAAAAGTGCGGTCACAGACACAACGAATGCAATTTTAAAAAAGGACCTAGAGAACCTTATTATGTTCGCGAAAATGGCGAGATCAAGCAAATTATCCCACAAGGCAGTTGTTGCAAGAAATTGTTTTGTATTACGGAGAGAACAAAGGAACGAAAAAGTTATTGTAAAAAAAGAGGATTTCTTGGTATAGTGAGCTAAGAATTTTAGAAGTTTTCACTCTTTCACATAGTAAAATGGTGACACACGGAGCTCAATAGTAGTTTGTAATATTTCACTGAATAATAACTTCATGCTGTTATTTTAAATGTAAAACAAATTTTCCGCATAATGAGTGAATAAATTATAGAACTAACTTGTGGTTTTTTGATTATCCCTTTATCAATAAGGGTATGCAGGTATATTCAAATTAGACCGAAAATATTTAAGATTATATTTTACTTCTCTTTAAAACTAATTTTTCCTTGACAAATATTTTGCGAATACTGAATGAAAAAAGTAATTTAAAAATTTTTTATTTCAAGAATCGATAGAATATTAAGAATCACACAAGAAATAAGAAGAAAAAATGTAACCAAGTCGACCGAATCCAAACGTAAACAGTCTGGGGCCGCCTAAACCCTTTTCAATTGGAATGCATAATATTGCGCAATATATTTGACTGCGTACTCGCACACGTCAAGAACGTTTTTAATAAATATAGAGCAATCTTGATTATATTTATCAGTTATTATTCTTAAAAGATTGCAAATTGTCAGGCAACAATAGAAAAGTAAAATCAAAAACAGGCATTATAAAAGAAGTGAACAAAAAATGTTAAAATAAAAATTTCATGGTAGGAAAAAGTCGATCGTTCAGCCGCAACTCAGTGCTTGAATAATAATATAATAGTAATATTTTTTCATTGAGAAAAATAATAAAAAATTGTTATCTGAAAACAAATTTTTAATTCTTCGAAAGACCTAGAATTCTTGGAAATCTCTCCAAATCCTAGAAATGCTTCAGAATTCCTTAATTCTTATGAATGCATTCTTTAAAGTTTCCTCAGAATATAAACTGTATTGAACACATGATTACTAAACAAAAAATTTATCAATTGAAAGTTACCGAATGAATTTGGTAAATTAGGGATATTACTGCATTTAGATGAAGTTTGTAGTTATTTTAGGATCTAATACAAAACAGAGCTATAAATAATACAAAAGAGTTGAAATCTAAATTCCAAAAGTTAAAATTCTGAAAAGTAATAATTTATATAAGGATTTTATTATATTAATACCAGTCTATTAAAAAATAACGCGAATTAATGCAAGTTTGTATTAATTCAATTATACAAATTTCACTTTCGTGTTGTATGAACGATGACGAAAATTTAGAAAATATTTTGAAATGTTTTCCAACCTAGTATGTAATGTAGTTTGTGATGAAAAACTAATAATCCAATATGGCTGTGATTGTCGCCTAGGTAGGGCCACAGTGCGCATCTACACAGTCATATATATTGCGCAATATTATGCATTCAAATTGGAATTAGTTCAGGCGGCCCTGACTGTTTACGTTTGGATCCCCTCGACTTGTGGCCAAGGGTATTTGCTGGAAAACTCTGAAAATGGACTGAAACCAAGAGTTAAGTGTATATGTTAACCTTACCTCAATTTGAAAGTGACATCTGGAAAAGGATTTATGAATCTTTCACGAAATGCAATACGATAAATATTGTTTAAAAAGTTTCAGAAATTTATTTTGTGATGTTTATAAGGTATAAATGGCACTTTATACATATTCAATAAACCTGTTTTATTGAAATTCGTATCTTATGACAGATGGTCTAGTGCAGAGCTGAGTGCTGCCACCTACCATTGGTTTTGCATCATGAACCTTATTTCATGAACTCATTGGAACTGGATAAAATTGTCCGTACATAGGTTTTTGGGGTCGCTGAATCCGAATCCAGTATCAGATGTTCGGAATTCAAGATGAGGGATTCAATATGGCAGAAAATAAACATTTTTCAATATTTTAGCCGCAAAATTGGATCCGCCATATTGAATTTCGGAAATATGACACAATGTTCGTATTGAGCGACCCCAAAAACGTATGTGCGGAAAATTTCATAGAGTTCCAAACATTTTTCAAAATTTTGGTCACCATATTGGATCCGCCATTTTGAATTTAGAAAATCTGACTGGAAATTGTGTACGTTGAAAATCCATTTCAAAAGACGTGTATTTCATATGCAATAAAATCTAACCTAATACATACATACATAAATAAGGAACAAGCATTGGAAGAAGAACCTTCGATTCTTAAAATATAATTTTTTAATTACCTTCTTCATTCAGTATTCGGAAAATATTTGTCAGAGAAAAATGATTTTTGAAGAGAAGTAAAATATAATCTCAAATATTCTTGATCTAATTTGAATATACCTGCATACCCTTATCAATAAAAGAATAAGTAAAAAGCCACAAGTTAGTTCCATAATTTATTCATTCATTATGCGGAAAATTTCTTTTACATTTGAAATAACAGCATGAAGTTATTATTCAGTGAAAGAAGCCTCGGTGGCTCAGACGATTGCACGTCGGACTTCCATGCACGAGGTCCGGGGTTCGATCCCTAAGCCGGGTACCAATGGAAATTTTTCTATGTACTTCTACCGGGGCTTCGGTGGTTCGGAACCAACCTTAAACTGTAGGTCCCCTCAGAAAAAGCTGGTATCGTACCAAGATGGGGCTCCATGTCGAGGGGAATAGCCTTGGAGGTCGAAGCCGATTCTGTGAAGACTCGAAAATGAGTCAGCGATCTCCTTGCGTAGAGGCAGGCCCTCTCAAGGGACCTCCGCTCGGTGGTTGCTGGCCGATTTCGAATAATGAACACACACACACATACACTTACATAACACACCAGGACAGTGCTTCGAATCTGTGCATCTACCTGATGACCTCAGAGGGATCGCTCCGTACACCCTGGAGGACGTCGTTTACTGTGCGATAGGTATGCCTGGCACCTGAGAGGTATAATCTCAGAACGTTGATAACAACGAAAAACCCACCGAGATCCAAAAACACTCGGCGAATGATGGCCGGATTCGGAGTACTGCCTTGAGAATAAACACGGGTGTGGCACAATAGGTTTTATAGCTTGAGCGCCAGGGGTTGGGACCTAACGGGCCTCCCCGCCTATATTACAACTAACTAACTAACTATTATTCAGTGAAACATTACAAAATACTGTTAAGCCCCATTTGTCACCAGTTTATTATGTGAAGGAGTGAAAACTTCTGAAATTCTTAGGACAATTAACCATCAAGTATGCGTTTCCGTACACAATGACCTTTTCCATTACGCGACCTAGCCGTATAACACCACAATTTCTTGCAACAATTGCCTCTTGGTAAAATAAACTTGGTTTTTATATAATAAGGTCGTGTAGGTCCTCCGTTAAAACTGCATTCATCTTTTTTGTGATGGCACTTTTTTTCGGGAGGCTTGGCGTCTTTGGCCATTGCACTATAAATTAGTGCAAATGCCAATAATCCAGCAGATACCGTTATCCCAGCTTTCGAAAATAGCATTTTTATTATCTGAAAAAGGGTAAAGATAGGTTTATTCAAGTTTAAAATGAAGAACACTATGCATACAATTTTTTTGTTGATAGAGAAAACATATTTTGGATTGAAAAATCCACTATTTGT
>CAKNXH010057445.1:0-23085 GCA_932178445.1 Andricus quercusramuli | reverse complement strand
TTTGGTTGAAAATTCATCATTGTGATTCAAAATTAATTTCTTTGGTTAAAAATTCGTTTGTTTTTAGTTGATAATTGATTTTTTTTTCAACTGAAGATATAACTATTCCATTTTTGCTTGAAAATTTACATTTTCAGTTGGAAATTAATTAATTTGGTTGAAAACTCGTTTTTCTTTTTAAATTTACTTTCGTAACTGCAAATTGAAATATAAAATTTTTGTTTTGTAAAGTTATCTTTTTTAGTTTGAAATTGAATTATTTTGTTGAGAATTAATTTTGTTGGTTAAAAATTGATTGTTTCATTCTTCTATTTTTGGATAAAAAATCGTTTTTTGATGAAAAAAACTACTTTGTTGAAAATCCGTTTTTTCTGGTTAGGGATTTAGTTTTCTGATATTTTAGCTGATTTTATTTTGATTGAAAATTGATTTTTTTAGATGAAAACTCATCTACTTTGTTCAAAATGAGTCTTTTCGGTAGAAAATTAATCTTTTGGGTTGAAAATTCGACTATTTGATTAAAAATTCATATTTTTGGTTGGAGATTGATTGTCTTAACTGAAAATTGAATTTTTCTATTTTTGGTTAAAAAATCGTTTTTGGATGAGAAAAAAACTATTTTGTCGAAAATCTGTTTTTTTTTCTGGTTGAAGATTTACCTTTCTGACATTTTAACTATTCTAATTTTGGTTAAAAATTGATCTCTTTAGATGAAAATTCATGTAATTTGTTGAAGATGAGTCTTTTTGGTAGAAAATTAATCTTTTGGGTTGAAAATTCAACTATTTGAGTGAAAATTCATATTTTTGGTTGGAGACGCATCGTTTTAGTTGAAAGTTCATCTTTTTGACGAAATACGATTTTTTTAATATTACTTGAAAATACTCATAAATGCTCATTAAATTCTCAAAGCACATAAAAGTCGAGCATATTCTCGAGCATATTAAAAGAAGTCTTGCAGGAACTTTTGGAAATCTATCAGCAATCTAGCATTCGTATAGAAATCTTGGAAATCTTGGAAGTCTTTGGCTAAGCGTGGACAGAGATAATCAATTGTGGACTGTGTTCGATTTGCCACTTTAAAGCCTTCTTAGCCTTACATAGCGCTAAACTTAAGTACCACGGGCAACAATTTCAGACTATTTTCAACTCTCTTCATTTCCTTAACAAGTTCACTGCGTGCTCTCAATTCCATGATCCAACAAAGTATGGCTTCGCCACGCGCAACCTGGGACCCTTTGATTGGTGCACTTTTTTTTTAGATGCGCGTGGCGAGACCATTCTTTGTTGGATCATGGAATTGAGAGTACGCAGTGAACTTGTTAAGGGAATTAAGAAAGTTGAAAATAATCTGAAATTGTTACCCGCGGTACTTAAGTTTAGCGCTTTGTAAGGATAAGAAGGCTTCAAAATGGCAAATCGAACACAGTGCACAATTGATGTGTTGGAAGATAATTCGGAATTAGACACAGGCTACAAAAAGGTGTTTCATCATGAAAATTCCCATAATAGTTTTCTTTCGCTAATGATTTTTTAAGCTTTACAGGAAAATTCAAATAGTTCGCAAATAAATCTGCAAGTCGTCTATAATATTATTATAAATTATGGCCAATTAGGGTCAACCATTTTCGGCTGTCGTTTCGCCTGTCATTTTTTTCCTGTCATATCTTTTCGTAAGGATACACTTTAAAATTTGCTTTAAAATCTATATTACAAATATATATTATCATACTCACAAACAGGTTCAGGAAAAATTCCCAATACGAGCGTAGAAAATGAACGTTTATGAAAATATCATGAGAAAAGCAATGTCGTCTATTTGAAGATTCATATCAAGTACATGGTAAGAGTGAAAGCACGTGACCTCCACCTACATAAGATATTAACAAGTCATTTAGTCGCAAGTGGAAAAACAAATTTTCCCATACAAAATTATTGGGAAACAGACGTGGCGTTCACCTACATAAGATATTCACAAGTCATTTAGTCAAAAGAGTGGACAAACAAATTTTACAATTTTCAGGTTTTGGCTCACTCTATTCACGATGAAAATAAAGCCTTTGAAAAACTGTGTGTACTTAGCCAGATAGCATAAAAAATTCGGCGATGATTCCCTGAAACTGATAATGCAAGGTTCGGAATACTGCATTGAAAGGTTAAGGTGCTTCAAACGAGTCGGTTATTAGAATAATACAAAATACAGCTACGTGGATAAATTGTTTAATGTAATATTTGCACATATACATTCACATTATACATGTGCATGACTATTCTTCTTTCGAAAAATAGCCTTGTTATTATTATTTTTTTTGTTAATTGAAACGCACTTTGAAACATTGAGCGCCTGTTTTCTGTTCAGTATGGATACACTCAAGTGGCGCTTCGCCCGTTTCCAGGTGCAGAAAATTCAGCAAATTTTCAATTAACAAAAAAAAAAAGAACAAGACCGTTTTTCGAAAAAAGGAGTCTAGTCATGCACATGTAAAAGCATTTAGATTATGTGGTAAAAATATTTAATCAAACAATTCATACTTGTAGCCATATCTTGTATTATTTTAAAAACCGACTCGTTTGAAGCACCTGAACAAGTTCCTGTACATCAACCTGCGTCTCAATTCACTCTGTAAAGGAACCTGTACAGGATCATTCAAAGGTTACCTTGCATCCCGGTTCCTTTGAGGATCATGTACAGTTTCCTTCGCCAAATTCCTGCATCAGAACCGTAAAGATTACCTGTAAAGGTTCGTGTCCAGTAACATGTTCAGGATCCTCTGAGGTTCCTGTACAGGAATTTTCAGCTGAGGCTTTCCTTTCTTCAGACGCTGTTCGCAGAAAACGAGACTTCGTCTTCTCAGAATTTCATTCTCTTTGCTGAGCGGTGTATTGATACGTACGATGCTGTCAAATGCGAGGGATGTAGTAACATTTAAAAATTTTCAAGTTATTAAATTTTCCTGCCAGGATCATGGTCCTTTATGTCCCCCCATTTGTCACGATTTATCACGTTCGAGAATAACCCTCGTCTCCCTTCCTCACGATGCGTGACATATTACGTGAACCCTCTTATATCATCAGATTTCGGTGAGACGGGCACACAATAGAATTCAAGAGTTTCCCTTATTGATAAGGGATAAGAAAAAAAAACACAAGTTAGTTCTTGAATTTATTTATTCATAATACGGAACGTTTGAGCGTTTTATTTAACCGGGGTACATATAATAATTCTGGTCCAAAAAAGCATTTGAGAATTTTTTTCGAATTTGGTGCATATCGCCTGGTAATGCGTCCGGAAATTTATTTTTGTGCAGATTCAAACATAATTATAATCTCCAATTTTTGCGTGACATAATTGATCCTTATGACCCTTAGCCGTATCACAAGTGAACGCTGGGTCATTAGGGCAACAATTGTTTGGCACTTTAGATGCATACGGTTCTGAATTACGAACACATGTTTGGTTCTCCTTCCTGCACAAGAGCCCTTCGGGAACCTTGATGGGTTCAGCTTTCCCTTTGGAAACGATGGCCAATGCCAATATTATAGCTAGTAACGTTACCCCAGGTTTTGAAGGCAGCATTATCGATATCTGAAAAATGATGAATATAGGCTGTTTAAATATTACGCCATATTATTTTCAACACTTTTTCCACCCGTCCCCTTTTTCGTCACAGATCACCGCACAAACCTAGAACACCCCAGAGTGGCGTCAAAAATATGAACACCCACTCCATCTTTCAAGTCAATTTTTTTTCTTTTCTTTTGAAAAACGTCTAAAATAAAACTCCGAACATACAATCATCAATTTTATCACAACACTATCGCGAAAATGGCGTGTTTCATGCTTACGGACTGACTGTGAAAAAGGTGTGTTTCAAACGATGTTGATGGAGACGCACGAAATGACTCTTTTTTGGAATGCTTACAGGCGCTAGGTAGCACCTCTGCTCTAGACAAAATTTTCTTTTCAAAATGAATAACCTAAACTTTTAACTTGATTTGTGAATAACCTAGAAACTTTTATTATTAATTTGCATTGAAAAGAGCAATTATTCAATCATCCAATTCAAATTTTCGCGGAACTTCGACCAGAACATCTGGTGCTACCCAGCGGCTTGCCACATCCCTATTGCGCTTGCGTTAGAGCAGAACAATAATAAGTGCTTATAACCTCACCGATATCACGTCTTTATTGGAAAACTGTGGAAAATTAACAAAAATTTCGGATGTGGAAGAAAGTGGAGAGTTTCAGTGCACACCTCTTTAAATGCGCGTAGCGGCACAACTCGCTAATCCGGATTTGTTGCCAGAAAAGGCAAAAAAATTACACGATCAGAATTGATGTTTTTCTTCACACCAGGATGATTCTGGGGAGAGCACTTATAGCCGCAAATTGATGAGACCCTTTTCTTAAAATGGTCAGGAAACACGAAAGAGTGGGCAAAGGAGTTTTTCTGTACGAGGCAGCGGAGGAGGTTGCTGAAGCACTTTGCCCTGACTTCAATATCAGATAAGGCAAAATGAATCAAAGATTATCCATCTTTAGTACTCATTTCTGAAGGCCTGGATCAAGAAAGCACAGGAGAAAAACTTCCGAAAACAGCTCCTTGACAAGAGCATGCACGGCATCTTCCACAGAAATGTTAAGGATCCGTTGATGTCTTATGAGCTGATGTTCGTTTTCCTCAAATCACCCGGATTTAACTCTGGCATGGAGGGTTTCATTTTGGAGTGTCAAGACGGTATCATTTTCACTTTAGCATACCTTTGCCATATTTGGAGTCAATACATTCCTGATGATAGCTGCAGAACGTGTCATGCATACCCTGAGCATCTATGACACACAGTGTCTAGTTGTCCAACTTATGCGGGAACAACGTAGATCCAAATGCACAGTGCGGCATTGAGAGTGCTTTATCACCTTCTGTGTCGCTCTTACAGCATTAGCCCTAATAATGCTCCGCCAAACGCTCCTGGGAACTAGAGTTAATTGTGGGACATGAGAAGTGCCGTATGGTTCTCCTTGGGTTGGAAAAACGAAACGTGATCGTTATCAGATTTTTGGCACCAGCTGACAAGAACATCAAGGAGAAAGAGAATGAAAAGAGAGAGAGGTTACAGCTGAAGCGTTACCCTGATTTTTCCGGAAGCGGGAATAATTTTCTAGAATGGCACCCTGTCCCAGCGAAAACCCGTGATTGTCTTTATGCACAAATTTCAATTAAATATATATGTATATACTATCAGACTTGCTCATTAATGGTTGGCACAGGTGCCTACACTACACTGACTACATGGTTCGTTTTCGTAGCGAAGCCACTCTCAAATCACAATCTTTGGATTCGAATACTGTCGGGTAAGAACGAAAACACATCAGAATAATCTTATTGGCAGTCACGGAAATTCGATGAGTTAGCGACTTGAGAACTTTGGGCCTGCTGGCGGAAGGCGAGCCTTTCCGGCGATAAGAAGAGTACCAATGGTGCTATCAGGATGCGAACCGGTTTAGATATGGCTATACTGGTCCAATATTTGGCGGCGATGTTCGCCTTTTGATTAATTGATCTTCAACTGTAGCGCTAAAGAAAGAAATATCCTTTCAATAAAATAAAAACTCCAAGTAATACCTCAAATAGATTCAAATTGTTTCTCGTGAAGCGACACTCAAGGTCTTCCGGAGACACAAAAAAGCAATACAAAAAGTACTTACTCTAAAAGGATGAAATACGTCACAAAAGAGCAGAGAATGAAAGAGGTTTTTAGGACAGTAAGGGCTTACCTAGTGAACCCGGATTATGCCGCGCGTTCTGTTATAGCAATGAGAAAACCAGTCGTTTCAGTCCAGAACGGCGTTATATGGTCTTGTTCCTACTCCTCGTTGTCTGGTGGAGGTGGTGGTTACCTGAGTTTAGTTGGCTCTGACGATAGCTATGATTGGTGGCTATGATTGGTGAATGAGTTTCTAGAGATCCCTGGAAAAATCGGAAATGCTTTTTATTGAGAAAATTAATTTTGAAAGAGTAATGGAAAGCGTCTCAATACATTTTAAGAGATTTCAAAAATTATGAAAAATGAAGGTAAATGCCCCAGTAATTGTGAGGGTCCCAGTAATCGTGAAATTTTGTTACATCAGCATTACTGGGACTAAGGTCACGATTACTAGGACTTCACGTTCCAGGCAAAAATGGCTTAAGGTGTTCGCACAAGAAAATCCGTTGTAGTGCGCTGGAGACGTCTCACGGACGTGCCGTTCGCGCACGACACATAACGCCAACCAATCGCGAGCAACCTGTCGTGCTGCTACGGTCCGTGGCAGCACGGACTCAAGTGGGTTGCTACTAGTGTGAGTAGCGACATACTTTTGTAAGTCACCGCTCGGACCGCAGCAGCACGACAGGTCGCACGCGATTGGTTGGCGTTATGTGTCGCGCGCGGACGGCACGTCCGTGAGACGTCTCCAGCGCACTGCAACGGATTTTCTTGTGCGAACACCTTTACCAAGTGAACCTGAATTATGCAGAGCGTTCTAATATCGCAACGAGAAAACCTGTCGTTCCAGTCCGGACGGCCTTATATGGTCTTGTCCCTTCTTCCTGTTGCCTGATAGAGGTGGTGGTGCCTTAATGGGTTCCGTGAGGGGCTGCAATTGGTGCCTCTAGGTCACATGGTTTGTCATTCTCGACAGAGTGGGGCTCGCTTCTCACGTTCAATGCTAACTGCCTCTACAGCTCTGAAGATTCTCAGAAAAATCAAAAATGACTTTTTATTTAAAAAATTATTTTCATAAGATTATCCCTGGTGGAAAATTTTTTACAAAGAAGTACAGAAAACCAAAACAATTTTCACAGGAATCTACTAATAAATACAATAAATTATAAGAAAGTACAAATTTTTCTTTATTATTCAGAATTTTGTACTTTTTTGTATTTTTGTGTACATTGTTGCAGTTAAAGTACAGTTGAAATATTTAAAAAATAGGAATCCACGCTATCATTTTCAATGCTATGAATTGAAGAATGAATCACAAAGTTTTCAAATTTTCAAAGTTATATCATTTTAGGCAGTTTTGAGCTAGAAACATTCATTTATACTTTAAAATTTGTTTTAAAATCTTTCAAAATATTCTTTTAAAAATTTATTTGAAAAAATCATTAAAAAATTTTCCAGGAATCTAATAATAATTTTATTATCCTTGAATTCTTTTTTGGAATTTTTGGAAATCTTATTAAATATTATTTTAAAATCAATTTTTTAACAAAAAACTTATTGCAAGTTCTTCTGAGAATTATGATAAAAACTTTTTATTAATTTAACCTTTTAAAGTGTTTAAAAAGCTTATGAATTTTGTGTTTGACATCTTCAAAAATCTACATTGTGCTTTTAATGTTTTGAAATCTTTTCACGTCTCAAATTATTTTGGAATCTTTTCCACTTTTAAGTTGAGTTTGAATCTTTTTAGAACTTGTAAATATCTTCTAACCTCGAATAGAAAATCCTGCAAAAGTAAAAAAGTGACCTTAAAAGCATTCAGAAATCTTGTATTTTCTGTAAAGATTTGTAATTTTCTACAATAATTTAAGTAAAATTAAGTGTTTTAATGACGTCAAACACTCAAATTAAAAAATGTAAAATTCTGTAGTTTTCCGTAATACCTTGTAGATTTTTACAACGAAGTAAAAAAAATAAATAAAAAGTTATACAAGTTTTTCAATTGTAGAAACTTGTACTTTATTGTTTTTTTTTTTTTTTGCTTCTCTACAAGAAAATACAAGGAAAAATTATGTATTTATATTCAAATGTATTTTTTTGTTGAATTCTGTACATTTTTTTACAAAAAAGTACATGTTTTAACAAAAAATTACAGTTTTAGAAATTTTGTACTTTCGTGTAAAAATTTTTTTACACCAGGGATTTTAAAAAGTTTTGAAACATTTCAAAAAAGTTTCAAAATTATCCAAAAATAATGTGAAAAGATTTCTAGGAGCTTTTTCAATTTTTGCAGAATTTTGTGAAAATTCTAGTTAAAATTCAAATCCCTTCAAAAGATATTTAGTATGTTTAAATGTTTATGCTGAAGATTCCTAGGAAAAAATAAAATTATTTTTCATTTGTATGAAATTCTTTGTAAAATGTCCAAACCTTTACCAAAGACGTGAGTTTGATAATAATTTAGTAAACAATAAAATTATGTACCTCTAAAAAATGTCTGCGTATTGAAAAATATTCCAGAACTTCTTCTGCCGTTATTAAAAAGTTGAAATAAAATCAATAAAAACTTTATGAATTTGTTTTGGAAATTTTTTTAACATTTACCAAAGTCGTGGATTTGCCAATTAACTTAAAAATATTAACACTAAAAAAAATTTTCAATTTAACAAGATTTCCAAATATTTCCAAACATTTCCAAAATAATAGAAACATATTCTGAAAGATTTGAAGGAAATTTTTGAACACTGAGAATTTTTTTGAAATTTTAGCAAAAATTTGAATCATTTTAAAAAATATTTAGAAATTTTCAAAAAATTTCAACAATGATTAAAAATATAACAAAACCTTTAAACAAAGTGAAAAACAACTGATAATCAAATTATTTAATTTAAAAAATAAAAATAACTCAATTCAATTTTTTTACAGAAATTTCATCATGTGCCGTAGTACTATGTAATTAATTATTCATACTACATATGAAATTGTCTGAAAAAAATTTCTATTACATGGATTTTATATTTGTTTCCATAGAATCGAACGGTGCAATTAGTTTTTATGTTATATCTCAGAAATTATTTTTCTATTATTTGAACGAAAATTGTTTAAACAATGTGTTTTATTTATTAAGCAAAATCTGTCTTGCAGCAAACTGTCTAGATCGCAGCCCTCACTCAAATTATTTAACGCGATCACGCAGTTTTCAGCTGTAGCACAACGTCAAGATTTTTTACCATGTTTTCAGCCCGAATGATTAGCCGAGGAGCTTGAGCGGTTAGGAATGAGTTGCGTTAGTCTCGTGTCTAGGGTACAGGTAGTTCTTATCCCCGCAGCGTGTGTCCGATCTTTTAGAGCGTAAAGAGCGTACGATTAACATAGGTAGTAATTGTGTGTGTTACAATTATGTTTAAATAAATATATAAGTTAAAAATAATATTATTATAAACCTAAAAAAGAATTTTTTATTTTTTATCAGCATAAATGGCTAGCTTGACAGTCTACGAACCCGCCCTTGACTGTCTTCGAGAATTCAATATTGGAGTGTTGAACGACTTACAAATTTTCTGTGACATTTCGTTGCTGGAGTCTAGGTCTTTTTGATGTCCCGGTGTCCACTGGATTGAGAAGGTGCCTGGGGTGCTTATTTTTAATTAAAAATATTTTTGGCTATTTCAGTGGAAGACAGCTGAGGCCGGGTTCGTTAAATGTACTGGGGGTAGTTCTTCGTTGTTGAATATCGTTATGGGAATAAGGATATGACCTCGAGCGTTGGGAAGGTGTGTAAGTTGATTATTTTTGATTTGAAATTGTTGCGGCTGCATTAGTTGAAGGCAGCTGTCACGGAGTTCAGTAAATGTACTAGGGTTTTTTTTTAATTCGTTGAATATTACTTTGAAAATAAAAATATGAAATAGATTCTTGGTAAGGTGTAGGGGTGTTGGGGTGTTCTTTTTTAATCTGAAACTTTTTTGGCTGTTCTAGTTGAAGGCTGTGGAGATGGATTTCGTTAAATGTACTAGTGGTTGTTTTTTGAGATGTTGGATATTACTCTGGGTATGAGAATAGGAACTATAGTCTTGGGAAGGTGTTTAGGTTGATTAATCTTGACTGTTCCGGATCTCAATACCAGCATAAGCTCGACTCAGAAACAGTCCCCGCTACCAGATTACCATCTACCAGATTCTCCCATCGCTGCTTCTACATGCCAACTTCGCCTCCAGACTTACGGACAGAACGAGTCCTCATGTCCTCCATTCCGAGCGAAACCGCGCGAGATTCATTTTATTATACTTTGTTTTCTGTAGAGAATTCGGAACCTCTTGTTGGAAGCTCTCATTCATTTTAGGCCAATATATCGATCGCTGCTCCAAAGGTTTCTGAGCACACATCTTATAACTATTATCCGAAATCTCTCACTATTGCGCATGTCAATGTTAGATCTCTCATTCCAAAAATTATCGATATTGTTGATCCAATACACCTTTACAGTCTCGACGTAGACGCGATTTCTGAGTCTTGGCTTAATAATGATATATCCAGTTTAGCTGTAGCCATCAGCAGTTTCAATCTAATTCGCGCCGATCGTGAGAGAGGTTCATGGTCTTTCAGATAGCAAAATATGCTTAAGCGGCTTCAACATAAATGCTGCTGACACTGTTGAACAGGGTTGGTGCAAGCTAAACAGTTTGTCACGCTCTTTCGCGCTCCGCCAGATTGATAGCGAACCTACACGCACAACAAATAGGTCGTCATCGATTTTAAATTTAATCTTTGTAAGTAAGGAAGTACGTATTATCGACTCAGGCGTGATCAAGCTGTCAAAAAGTTTCGATCATGATATGGCGTTCTGTACAGTGAATGTGAATTTTGATACTGGGCCGGGTTCATTCCGTGTTGGTAGAAATTACAGAAGAGTAGATCAAAGTGAGCGCGACAGGGTGGCAGGATCAGATAGGGTTTTTAATGCTGGCGCAGTGGACGAAAAAGTACTTGTTTTCTCGCAATCGGTCTTAAGTTGAATAGACACATTCTGCCCGCTCCGAAAATTCAGAATCGCGAGACCTAAGCCGCCGTGGTATACTGACTTGTCAACAATATCTCAAGGGCCAGGGATAGGGCGCAGTACAAATGACGCCTCAACAAAACAGATGTAAATCAGGCGAAATTTACTTTGCTTCGAAACATGGCTATGGCGTCCATGCGGCGTGAAAAGGCCATCTTCCTTACACATCTGGGAAGAAATCAATCGATCGGGAGTTTGGTCGGGACTGATCCAACATTTATGGGGAGACTTGCTTCCCGTCCCAACGGCGATTAACAATTTTATCCTCGACACCCTTCCACTAGCATCTCCATCGGATAGGGTTATTAAAGACATTCGTGCGTCAATAAATTCCAACAGATGACCTGCCTTTCGGTTTCATGAAATCGACCTCGCACAGTTGAATAAAGTAGTCAAATCTATTAAATCGACGGCAGGAAAATAATAAGTGCTTATAACCTCATCGATATCACGACTTTATTGTAAAACTGTGGAAAATTAACAAAAATTTCGGATGTGGAAGAAAGTGGAGAGTTTCAGTGAACACCTCCTGAAATGCGCAAAGCGGCACAACTCGATACTCTGGATTTGATGCCAGAAAAGGCGAAAAAATTACACGTTCAGAATTGATATTTTCGTTCACAACAGGATTATTCTGGGGAGAGCACTTATCGTCGCAAATTGATGAGACCCTATTCTTAAAATGCTCAGGAAACACGAAAGAGTGGGCGAAGGAGCGTTTCTGTACGAGGCAGCAGATGAGGTTGCTGAAGCACTTGGCCCTGACTTCAATATCAGATAAGGCGAAATACATCAAACATACTCCATCTTTAGTAGTCACTTCTGAAGGCCTGGACCAAGAAAGCACAGGAGAACAACTTCAGAAAACAGCTTCTCGACAAGAGGATACACGGCATCTTCCACAGAAATGTAAAGGATCCGTTGATGTCTTATGAGCTAACGTTTTTTTTTTGCTCATATCACACATATTTAACTCTGACACGGAGGATTTCATTTTGGCATACCTTTGCCACATTTGGAGCCAATACATTCCCGATGATAGCTGCAGAACGTGTCATGCATACCCTGAACATCTTAGACACACACTATCTAGTTATCCAACTCATGCGAGAACGATGTAGATCCAAACGCACAGTGCGGCACTGAGAGAGCTTTATCACCTTCTCTGTCGCTCTTACAGCATTAGTCCTATTAATGCTCCGCCAAACGCTCATAGGGAATTAGAGTTAATTCTGAGACATGAGAAGTGCCGTATAGTTCTCCTTGAGTTCGAGAAATGAAACGTGATCGTTATCAGATTTTCGGCACCAGCTGACAAGAACATCACGGAGAAAGAGAATGAAAAGAAAGAGAGGTTACAGCTGAAGCGTTACCCTGATTTTGTCGGAAGCGGAAATAATTTTCTAGAATGGCACCCAGTCGTAGAGCTCTGGTGCGATAGCACAGGGCTCTCGGTAAATCCGGAAAAGACCAACCTGGTCATTTTCCCGAGGAATTATAAAGTTCCGAAAGCTGACGCTCCTGTATTTTGTGGTGGGAAGCTGACGCTTTCAGATTCAGTTGAATATCTAGGAATAATCCTAGATAGCAAGCTGAGCTAGGCAAAGCACCTGGTGACCCAATGCAGGAAATTTTTCATAACTTTTTGGATTTGCAGCAGAGCATTTGGGTTGGCGTGAGGGTTAGGGCCTAAAATGCTTGCATGGCTCTACTCTGCTGTCTTAAACCCCAGGCTTCTACATGCGGCCGTGGTCTGGTGGCCACGAGCGGAATATAAAACAATGCAGGACAGGCTGCGAAGATTATAAACGCTAGCATTGAGGGGTTTGACTGGAGCAATGAGGACTGCGCCTACAGCGGCGATAGGATTCATGCTCTGTGAGGAACCCCTACATGTTGCGATAACCGCCAGAGTGGCTCAGGCGATGGGCCGCCTGACAAGAGCAAATAGATGGACTCCGTGGACTAAACACACTAGACTCCCGAGTGATATCAGCACACTGCCGATTCTACAGATGAGGCAAGATAAAATAACAAAACGCTTCAACTATGCCAGGGCTTTCCGCGTTTGTATTGTTACGTCCCGAGCAAAGGCGAGGGTAGGTTGGAAAAGGTTAGGATGAGGGAGGTTACAAGGGCTGATTAAGTCAGGTTGGTAAGGCCTGACTATTTATTTTTATTGTGGGGTTCGTTTCCACTTTATCAATCCAAGGGGATTGTCCTTTTCCGACCAATTTCTTAATCTTAAATATTAGTTGTTGACACATGTAATATATGTGCTTGAAACTATTCTGTTACATTGTTCATTTGTATAATTATTCGATCATAATTAGTTTATATACTTTAATGGTACATAATTAACTTATCCTTTGCTTGGCAGATATAACATAAGGGTCTAGCATTTCTGTATTATCAATCGTTAGGTAGGTCAGTACCTCGCTCATTAGCTCGCGCTTTCTTTGTTATCGACCGTCGCTCATTCATCATTCGTCATGCGTGGGTAATTAGTTGCAGCTGACCGCTCAAGTCATTACATACTGTGATACGTTTACCATTTCAGTGTTATGACACAATTTAAAATTTTTAAAATAGTTTGGGGATGTAACAGTCCTCACTCCTTAAATTCTTCATCGTCCTCGATGAGTTTTTGCCAGGTGATTGTTACTTAACATTTGATCATTTCTACGATAAGTTCAGCCGGATTTTCTGACGTTTTCTTTGGTCTTTATTTAGATTTTTCATATTTTTAATAACGTTGCATTATTCTACAGACTGGAAAGAATCATGAGTCTAGTGTAAAATTTTAAAATTAAAATTGAGAAGAATTTCATTTCCTCATGAATAATTTCCTTCGCAAAACAATGCAAGGAAAAGTCATGTCAAAATTGAAATTTCAAAGCGACCTCACTTCTTGGTTCATTAGACACAAAATAATACAATAAAAAAAAAGAGGGAGAAAGGGGAAAAAGGCAACCAAAACCAACCTCACACTTTTTCCTTTCTCCGTCCTTCCTTTTTTTTATTTTTATTTATTTTTTTTTTATTTAAGAAATTATTTACCAATTTACTCCTTCAACTAGTTTCCTCTTTAAAAAGATTGATTTAAAAAAAAAATTGTTTTCCTGTTCTTTAAACTTTTGTTCAAAATTTTTTTTTATTATGTCACGATTCGCCTGAAGCAATTATCATTCTAAACTAATAAATTAAATGCATAAAAATGAATATTTAAAAATGTTATCGTCATTTATGCCATTTCTTACTTTTTCGCTTTCACTCCTCGAGTGACAGCAACATTGAAACTGTACTACTTCGCGAAGAAATCGCTAGTCATAAGTGTACTCACTTTTGGCAAGTTATCCAAACTGACTTTAACGTTTCTAGGCATATTGATACTTTATAAAAATAAACTCTTTTTGCCAAAAAAACGTTGATAATTAATTATTTCGATTGTTTTTCTCATACTGACCATGTATTTTCTTCTGTTTTGACGGCGCGTGACGTCACACCACGTGTTTCGAGCTGTGAGGGCGCCACATGTTTTCTTTTATAAATAGACATATACGGTGGATATTTTATCACCGTTCAGAACGTGGGAGTAGTAGGATATAGGTAGATCTGTACCTTCCTTCTCTTTGCTTAACGCGGCGCCTGTTGCGTATCCTGATGCCTCAGTTGTTATGGTAAAAGGTTTTTGAAAATCGGGGTTTTGTAAAATAGGGCTTTCGCACTTGTTTATCATCTTCTTGTCCTCCATCTGGTTCGAATGATTGGCGTTCCTTTCAGTCATGGAGGCGGAGTCTCGTTTCTGAGGCTAGTTTCTCACTCATTGCGGGCGTATATATCTAACAACATAGAAAATTATATTAATGTTTTCATTAGATTATTAGTTATTGGTATTAATTATAGTAATTTTGAGGTCATTTCTCTTGAAGTTAACATTTTATAGGAAATGTATTTCTTTTCATAGCTTCACCTTAATGAATTTTCTCGACCCGACACATAATTACTTAGATGAATTACCCACTTGTGCCTTTTCTCATCAAGAACATATAAAATAGAACTTTGGTTTTCTTAGGTTTTACTAGGACCCGTTCTTTAAACTCTGGATTTAGAGAATCAATTATATTGCGGTTCCAATAGCGGTTTTATAGCTTGTTATGAAATTGTATAACAACAACAGTTTGATTTTAAAGATTCTGCAATGTGTATGTAATCTTTATCCATATTATGGAGTTTGTCATTGATGATAATTTGCAAGGGTAGAATTTTGAAATGGTTGGATTTTGAGGAAAGGAGTCAGTTGGTCCGTAAAACTTGAAGTTACAGATCTTCTTTTACTGCTATCCACCGAGGTTTTGAGGTGAATCATTGAGGTTAACATAGATTTCAATCGACATGTTCTTATCGTGTTGTAGGCGTTCCGTGGCCGGTGAGATCTTGTAATGAAAGGATTAAATTTCATTTGAGGAGCAGCCATGATGAGATGGTGCTATCATCATATGAAGTTAGATGTGTAATGTGCCTTTGCATAGTTTTGGAGATTCTTTTTCTGGTGGAAACAGCCTGAAGGTGTCCAATATTAGGATTATGCAGCATGATGCCATGTTGATATCATGTTCTGGTTCCATATATTGGTTTCTTCATGTCTAGCAAAGCATTTTGACTAGAAAAAGTTTTGTATTTTATTTTCCGTCCTCCCTCCTTAGAATCGTTCCTCGTCGTCGAAGTCGAAGAAAATGTCCTTGTATTGATGGACTTCGAAACAAAGGTGTGACCTGTGTGGTGTAGACACCTCGTCACTTGAATAGCTGAACGGGTGATCACTTCTCTGTTTTTCTTGAGAACTTTGCAACTGATTGGGTATATGGATTAGGAAAAATAGAAATTTTCATCAATCTTGCTTGATCGCATTTAATTGTTGTACATCCCAGAATCTAATTAACAGCATTTGTTATTGCTATCTAATTTTTGATATTTCGTTAAAATTGGAATTTGTTTACTACTCTTACTTTTATATACATGAGTACGAGTGTATAAAAACACTCAGAAAACGATTTGGCTGAATTGAAAAAATTTTTCGTTGTTTCAACCACAGAATGAGGTTATTATAAGTATCACCAAATATTTGGTTCAACAAAATTTTCATGTATATCCAAGAAAACAGTTTTCTTGGTAAAAGTTCCTTTTCGGAGTGATGTTACTAAAATTTGATAATATAGAGGCTAAAGTGAATATTTCGATTTTTAGAGATTGTTATCTCTTTTCTTCAATTAACATGTGGTTTGCCTTGAGAAAATTCGAAAGGATCAGCTAGTATACTTATCAGTACCAATTTAGGTTGAATTTTACTCGTTTTCGCGCTTGACTTCAAATTTGCTATAATTAATTTTTTTTCACACACAAAACAATTAGGAATCTATTTATCTAAAGTAGTGATCCCTTATTTGAACCAGACACATGTCTTTAATTAATTCAAAGAATCGATTATCTGATCCTGCGCAATTTTTGACTCTTTATCAATAAATGGGATAGGTTTTAATGGGTTCGAATGAGTAACTATATGATTATGCCAAAATGAAATTTTAACCTTTTCTTGCCGAAGGTATTCTAGTCCTAGAATTCCGTGGGTATTCAAAGGAAAATCTGAAGAGACTACATGAAAGTTTACTTCGGAACCCCCTAGGTTCAATTTGATTGTACCTAAGGTAGAGATTAGGTTTTGTGTAACTTTTCGTTTAAAGAGTCTAGCTTTATTACATTAATATCGGCTCCCGTGTCAACTAAAAATGATGTTTTTTTGTTGTAGAAATCAGGGGATGAGAGTATTACGGCTGGGAGTTTAGATCGATATTTGTTTGGATTTCTTCATGATTTTTACTCTTGTATGACGCTTCTAGTTCATCATGTTCGTCGTTGCGTCGGTACGACGAACTAATTGCTAGTTTAAATGGTCTGTACTGGTTGAAAAAGGGGGTTGAATATCCTGTGAATAATATGGATCAGGATATCCTGTAGTTCGCAAAGGGGCAGTTGGGAGATATGGATAAGGATGATAAGGCATATAGGGATATTGATATTGAAGAAAATAATTGTTTAAGAAATAATGGTTGTTACTATTTGGGGAATTCGAGGCTCCAGGAGAATAAGAGCGTTTTATTATCCCCGGTGGATTCTGTTTTTGATCAGAATCTTCATATGAGTCGGGAGTCATCGTAAAACGTATATGACTACTAGGACTACGGTCACGTGATGCCAATAACTAGGTTGATAATATCTATTTTCGCGATAAAAGTTTTTAGGGTATTGAGGGTTCAATTGTTGTCTTGCTTCGTATTCGAGAGCGACTTTCAGGGCACCATCTAGGGTTTGAGGGTTTCGTGCTTCCACCAAACCTGATATACTGTCAGGCCAGGCGCGCTTAAATGCTTCGAGGGCACAGTCATTAAGAGGAGCTAAAAGTTGTGCAATATTTGCATATTTATCCTCAAGCGCAGCTTGAGCTCCTGATTTTAAAAGCACTACTCGATCGAAGAATTCGCTGACACTTTCTTCTCGATTCATTCGAATAGTCGAAATCTCATGTAAATACCATGAATAGGTTTTGCGAGGGCCGAATCGTTGTTTTAAGTGTTCAACTAGATCGTTAATGGTTTCAAAAGTTTTCCCATGGATACTATCTCGGGCAGCCCCTTTTAAACGGACTAAAACTGCTTTGAGATACTGTGTTTCGCAGTTGACTGGCACGGAAGATTCCCCGTTTATGATATCCTGAATGAAGTCTCGGACTGGCATATTTTTGCCATCATAGCTAGGGATATTTACAACTCCTTGTTGTACGGCGAAACACTCTGCCATGGATCTCATCATGGCATCTGAAAGAGTCTAGAATTTCTTTTTCATTTTTGCAGGATTCTTTGAATACTATACAAAATTACAATCACATCAAAAGATATTTGGAAGCTTTGAAAAAAATGTTAGCAAAAATGTAAATTTTAAAAGACTTTAACATTTTTTAACAGAATGAAGATTTTCGAAGATTTCAAAAAAAGAAGATTTTCATAAATTTTGAAATGATTTTAGTGGATGAAAAGTTTTTCCAAAAACTTCGAAATAGAATTTATAATCTTCTTAAGAATTTTACAAAGTTTCAAGATCATAAATAATTCTTAAGGTCACAAGGAAAAATTGTAGTTCTTTTTCGTTTAACAAAATTTATTTTATGAAAAAAGTTAGAATTAAATTCCTTTAGAACTTCTAAAAGTCCTGCATATCTTTCCAACTGACTCAAATTTTTCCTAAAAACTTTATTTTGATTAGGAAACCCATAAAACTGTATACCACTAGAAAATGTATGCATACTTAAAAGACACACTACCGTCGGAAATTGTCGGTACGATCAGCTCAAGTACCACTAAAAATTACTGCTGATATTGAAACGGGTACTCGTTGGAAAGATACAAGAGACACCGGACGCGGACGTTCTTTTCCTGTCCGCGGATCAGACAACGGAAGTATTCTTGCTGTCCTTGCTCAGTCCGCCTCCGCGGGCTCGCCCTCAGACTACGGATGCCTCACGCCGCTTTCTGCATTTCGATTAGGTTAGTTAGTTTCGTTTGTACATGACGGGTTTCGCGATCTACAAAAAAAAAAGTGTTGGTGAGTACGCTTTGGGGCCTTCCCTATCGATCCTCGAATCACCTTGCCTTCTAAATACCTTTCCTTATTACCTGTCTCTTCCCACCCCACAAACAGAAAAAAAACAACATAGGTCAAGGGTGACATAAAGAGAGTATACCTCCCGCCGCCGACTAGCCAGAGAGACGTCCCCAAGGATATCGTTCGTGGTCTTTTTTTAAGCTTTCGAATGTATTCAAAATATTGACTCAATCAACCTACTATTCTACTTGCAATAAATTTCGTCGAATAACTTTAAAGATAAAATATGTCAAATTATTCCGTTCACTAATATACGCGTGCATTTTATTTTGTTTTTCAGGAAGGAGAATATATTTCTAGGACAGCTGGTGAAATTTTTCCTACCAAAACTTTCATTCCTCCTAGTTCCTGTTTTCCTAAACATTGCTACTCAAAAATTGAAAACCTTCAGCAACAGAGATAGCACGATTCATATTGGAACCTCACCGATTACAAATCCCAAAACGTTTTCCTTTAAAGTGTGATGAGAAACATTTCTCGTCCAACTAAAAATTCCGGGTTGGAGCGAAAAATTTTAGTGTGGGAATGTCGTTTTCCGCATCAATTTGGCGGGAATGAATCTGGTGAAAAAATATGGAACTAAAAAGAGACAATAGTTTATGGGGGAAATTTTCGAAAAATGCAATAAAAAATTGTATATAAAAAGGTTTTTTATTCACTTATAAATTGTATAAACCATATGATTCTGTATCTCTTGTAGTTCTTCACTTATTTCGTCGCTAAAACGACGTTTATGGTACTTTGGTACTTATTTCAAATCCGCTTCATTTTAAATTATGAAATGAGCCAGTTATTACCGATTTTATTCCATTAATCGTAAATCAAACATTTCTCATATTCTTCATTTTATTTACATTATTATTTCATTCTTAATTCAAGTGAGTTGACGTGGATACAATGAGTCACCTGTGCGTCATATAGACTCAAGTAATTTTTCACAATCATTCGATATTTCATTTTCCTCGAGTGTCCCATCAGGTAGGTATCAGTTGTAACATTATCATAATATCTAAACCGTGGATCGATTTCGACTTTTTCCTGTCCAGTAAATTGCAACCAACAATATAAATCGATTCCAATACTGATAGGACATTAAAACTAGCCCTAAACAATTTGAAACTGACGATTAAATGTACTAGAATTAAGTAAAAATCATTATTACAATTGAAATTCTGCTGAAGTTTAGATCACTGTTATAAAAAAAGTAACGGACTGTGGATTCACACAAGGGAGAGATGATTTCTTTCGTAAAAAATTACTCTTTTTTGGAACAAAATTCAACTTTTTTTTTAAGATTCAATAAATTTCGAATTAAAATCGTAAGCTTTTTGTAATGGATTCAATATGTTACCTATGGACGGAATCCATTTTGAATCAGGCAGGTTGTACACTTGAAGTCGCAGAATCTCTCGGGGACAAACTATGTTATTTTTTAGAGGAAATTAGGCAATACGTATTTTTGCGATTTGTGATTTTTTAATTTTTTTGGATTGGATTTTGGAATCTCTTCAAAACTTCTAAATATATTTTAAAGTTACTCCATTATTTTCCAAATTAATAATTTTTCGATTTTCATTTATTAATCAACAAATTTTTTAAAAATCTTTTTTCATTTTGCTCTTATTATTAATTTTTCAAAATAAAAAATCATTTTAAATCTTCTCAGCAAACTTAAGAATTATTTTGTTTTCTTAAAACCTTTAACGAGCCATAAAAAGCTTCAACATTTTATTTCGAAATCTTCAAAAATCTAAATTTATTTTTTTATTCTTCGAACTTTTTTCCAGTTTTGAATTAAGATTGGATCTTTTCAAAACTTGTAAATATCTCTTAAGGAAACTCGAATTTTTATTTTCAGGTTGATAATTGTTCAATTTTATTTATGCGTCAAAATTCAATGATTTCACTTACATATTAAAAATGTGTTAAATAGAACAATTAAAATTTTACCGTTCAAAGTTTAAATTACAAATTTTTAAGGTAATTTTCGAAAAGTTGAAATATTAAAATAAGTTAAAAGCCTTTCAATTTAAAAAGTTACCAAAGAAACTTTTCACATTATTTTCAAATTGATCAATTTAATGAGTGGAGAAGGAGCATTTTTTTATATTTAGTTACAATTAAAAAAAATCTTTGTGGCCTCTGAAAATTATTATCAAAATTTATGAAGCTGAAATTCTCTAGATTTTCTCTTCAACGGTAAATATTAACAGATGAATTTTTTACCAGAAAGACGAATTTTCAGAAAAATAGTGACCACAGAAATATTAATTTTCAATCAATTGAATTTTTAACCAAAAAAGACGAATTTTCAAAAAAAATACTGGAATACTGAACCAAAACGGATTAATTTTCAAACCAGAGACGAATTTTCATCCGAATAGTTCGATTTTTAACCAAAAAAAGTTTTTCAGCCAATAAAAAACAAAAATTTCATACAAATTATATTATGAGGGGATAAATGTTTGTGAGTACAAAATAAGAATTTCGATAAATATTTCTTTTTTAGTTCTTTTTTGTTCGTTTGTTTTTAAGGTTATAGAAATATAATTTTCTTGAAATTTTTGAGAAAAATTAGTGAGATTTTTAAAGATTTCAGAAATATCGAAGAAGTATTTTTTTCTCATTTTACAGAATTTTGCAAAATTTTAGGAAAAATTCGAGGAAGTTAAAAAGATATGTAGGACTTTTAGAAGTTTGAAAAATAAATATATCTTAAGCTGACTCGAAATATTCCTAAAATGTTGAAAAATCTATGAAAATGAAAAAATTGCCCTCAAATCTTCCATTTTTTTCGACATTAGAAATCTGTTGAAATGTATTAAAAACTTTTAAAATTTTGGTTGAAAATTAATTTTTCGAAATAAAATTTTTTTTTCCAGTAATCTCAAGAAAAGTTTTTTATCTTCTTCAGATCTTTCAAACTTCTTGAATAGCTTCAAAAATTTTGTGGAAATCTTCAAAAATTTTCATTTTTAAAAGAAAATTTGTAATCTTGTCGAATTGCAAATTATTTTTCATCCTGTCCAAAATATTTTTAAATTTTCCCAACAAATTTCTTAAAATTCTGAAAACTGAAAAAGATGGCTTCAAATTTTCCAGGTTCTGTTTTAATAATTTTTGACATTTTTTGAAATGTTTTTAAGTCTTTCTGAATATTGTTTTAAAATAAAATTTTCGAAAAAAATTCAGTTCAAATTATTCCATGAATTTTAAGAAATAGTTTTTATTATCGTGGAACTCTTCAAAATGCTCAAGAAGATATTATAGTTGTACACATTATAACCTTGTTTTAAATTATTTAATTTGGTAAACTATTGAAGTTCTTAGTTTATTGACCACTTTATTCAAGTTTTACTAGTGGTTTATTGACCTACTTCATTATTCAAACAATTGACCTTGTAAAATAAATTTGATTCTATTGCCCGAAGGGCGCCAGATCGTTTATACCACCAAAACCGAAAACGAAAAAATGGTCCTAAAGAAAATTACTTTCTTAATTCAATATCCATAATTATCTTCCACACCTCTCCCCGCTAGCTCAACACAGAGAGGGGCGGGGTTAGGAAATACCTGAGCAGGGATAGTAAATTAGGTGAAAAGAATCTATTACCAGGATTTAAGGGTAACAATCAGAATATTCCTCTTTATTTACGGCCATGGATGCCTCACATCAACAATCACCGCCACACTGATTATAGCACTTAAAGGCGAAAATGAAGGACAAAGCTTGTTATTTTTAGAGCTTCCGTTAACTTAGACTTCACGCTCAATTATTTTTATATTTTTGTTCAATGATTAGGCCTCAAAATACAATTTCTCAGTTATTTTCAACTCAAATTGAGAGTGAGAGTGCCTAGTAAAGGTGTTCGCACAAGAAAACCCGTTGCAGTGCGCTGGAGACGTCGGACGTGCCGTCCGCGCTCGAACATATAACGCCAACCAATAGCGTGCAACCGGTCGTGCTGCTGTGGTCCGAGTGGTGACGTACAAAACTATGTCGCTACCCACACTAGCTCGCAACGCACTTGATTAAGTGCTGCCACAGACGGTAGCAGCACGGCAGGATGCACGCGATTGGTTGGCGTTACGTGTTCGTGCGCGGACGGCACGTCCGTGAGACATCTTCAGCGCACTGCAACGGATTTTCTTGTGCGAAAACCTCAAACAAAACATAAAACAAAAGTTCGACGGCATTAGTGGATACATATTAAAATAAACAATCGTTCCCCCCAGTCTGTTGACTGTTCGGAGCAGCGGAGTGACAAGCCCTAGGCCTCGAGGGGTTGGTTTCTGGCAACAGGCCATCCCTCCAGAGACTTCTGTCCTATGACAGTTCATGAATAGTGTCTGTGCTCGACTAGTTATAGTTTATTGATAAATTTGCAGTTGAATTTGATTGATTGGGCGTGAATATTCATTTAATTTGGGCGTGGTATAGAATACCACGTCACAACATGTACAACATGCTACAGAGTTATTTAATCAATTTATTTTATGAATGTTGTTCTTCATTATAAATTCAAGTAAACCTACTTTTCATAATTTTTTTCAGATAAAAAAATGCTGTTTTCAAAAACTGGGCTGACTGTACATGCTGTATT
>CAKNXH010057444.1:27826-39729 GCA_932178445.1 Andricus quercusramuli | reverse complement strand
AAAAAAAATCACTTTTCTGTTCTACAGATGCGACACATATATTCCCATGTATTCTAACCCGCTGAGCACGAATCCGTGGTCCGTTTGACCCCAGTAAATCTGGGTCATAACTGCAAAGTCTATTTAAGAGTCTACTATCGAAAATATGGATACGAGCTCAATGATAAATGAAGCTTCGACAAATAAAGAGACAGATAGAGAGCAGTGCTGCTTAACAATGGAAATGAGTACGCAAGTCTACCAATAGCGCATTCAACAAAATTAACAGAAAGTTACGAAAACGTCCAATATGTATTGGAGAAAATTGAATATGACAAACATAAGTGGCAAGTTTGTGGTGATTTGAAAATCATAACCATTCTCCTTGGTCAACAATCAGGATATACAAAGTATCCCTGCTTTTTGTGTTTGTGGGATAGCAGGGATCGCACGAATCATTACAAGAAGAAGGTTTGGCCCATAAGAGAACAACTTGAACCTGGAAATCATAATGTACTTCAACAACCTTTAATTGATCCATCAAAAGTATTGCTCCCGCCTCTGCACATTAAACTTGGACTTATGAAACAATTCGTCAAAGTTTTGAATAAAGAAGGAACATGTTTTCAGTACTTGACAAATGAATTTCCTCGATTAAGTGATGCTAAATTGAAAGAAGGAGTATTTGATGGACCTCAGATCCGTAAAATGTTTTACGACGAAAATTTCATCAAGACAATGACAGGCTTAGAAAAAGCTGCTTGGCTCAGTTTTCGAGATGTTGCTCAAAACTTCTTAGGAAATCACAGAAGTAATGACTACAAAGCCATCGTAGCAAATATGGTGAGGAACTATCGACGCTTGGGATGTTTGATGAATCTCAAACTTCATTTCATGGACTCTCATATTAGCTATTTCCCTGAGAACTTAGGCGATTACAGCGAAGAGCAAGGGAAGCGTTTCCATCAAGATCTAAAAGACGCTGAACTTCGATGGCAAGGAAAATGGGACGTGAATATGTTGGCTAACTACTGCTGGCTGCTAAAGAGAGATCAAGTACCTGGTGATGAAGATGGTGATAGTTCGAAGAGAACTAGAAATCCACTGCATAGATCCTTTGACAATAAAAGAGAACGTTATAGGCGAAAGAAAGAATAAACGCTATTCCAAAATGCCATACCGTAACTCTCGTTTAGTCCTGATTCGTTGGGTTAAAGGAGATTCAGATTCGAATTCAGCTACCCTTAAAACATGTAAAAGTCAAATTTTGGAACAGTGACACATTTTTCTTCAGATCTAACTTTGATATGACCTTGATCTGACCTTGACCTTGGCGCCCTGGGGTCAAATGGGCCTCGGATTCAGACTTAGCGACCCCCACAACATATTAGTATGGTAGTATAGTCCAATGTAGCCCATTTACCATTTACCCATATAAATCATCTATATATTTAAATGAAATGACCTTAACATGACCTTAGAGGTCGTCATAAAAATATAAAAACATACATATCTGGACGTAAAATCTTCCGTTCTTTCATAATCTGCCGTCAGAAATTCGTTTTTAGAGAAATGAACGAAATTGACCTTGACATGACCTTGACTTCGACTCGCTGAGTTCAAATGGACCCCGGATTCGGATTCAGCGACCCAAAAAACATAAATTATAGTAGTTATCTTCACACAAAATACTTTTCTGTCCATTTGACCTTCAAATGCCCTTGACCCAGATGTGCTGGGGTCAAACGGACCACGGATTCGTGCTCAGCGGGTCAAAATACATGGGAATATATGTGTTGCATCTGTAGAACAGAAAAGTGTTTTTTTTGTGTGCCGGTGTTATTATTCAAAAATAATTAAGTTCAATTAATTAAATTAATTAATTTAAAATAATAATTAATTGAAAATAATTTAATTAATTAATTAAGTTAAGGTTATCCTTCTATTAACAAACTCTTACCATGTCTACTCAACGTAGTAAACATCAAAACGCACCCGCTAGTATGGATCAGGATGAAGTTCCAGATTCGAAAACCTCCACCTCAAAAGGACGAAAGAGACCGTCACAGTCCGTCGAAAAGCGAAATGACACCCGTCAAACTAACTTCCGTGCTAAAAAACCTGAAGAATTTGATAAGTCAATGAAAGATAAGATTAATGCAATTCTTTGGATTCAAGCAACGTGAAGAAGCCATGAAGTCCATGGCAGTTGTCACGCTTCCTAAGGCAGTTATCATCCCCATGACTTCTCGAGGAATTGGCTTTATGTGTCAGGAGCCTGAACAAAGCAGGAAACTCATCCCCATCATGGACCAGGCATACACCATGCTAACGCAGAATCGAAAAATCAATCAAATCAACAAGTGGATCAAACTTGGTACGGAAAATATTAGAATATTAAATAACATGTTAAAGTATTTAGAATTGTCTGTAGGTCAAAAAATGCATGTTCAATCAACAGTAGGAATTTTTAACCCTCATCGGTCACCGTGGGTGAATTTCACCCAAACAAAAATATCAACTCCTCAGACAGTAGCTTAGCCTTTGAAAATACCCTTGAGGGGCCATCTACTGATAGTCTGAGATACCCTCTATACATTTGTGTAGTTAGCGTGGCTCGGGATCCTTCAGTGTGCGTCTGGCATTTGTCCAGAGTAGACCCTCAAAAACCGTTGGGTGAAATTCACCCAGTGTGACTAAAGTGTAGAGTAGAATGGGGTCAAATAGGTATGGGGGTACAATAGGTATATGGCATTATCTTTGCTATGTTATTGCAGAGGTCGCTTGTGTTACGTGAATTAGATACATGGTACAGAACGTCGTTGACGACTGTCATTTCGGCTGTCACCGTCGATCAGCTGTATTAGTTACGGCGTCGTTTATTTTTTCGCGTGTTGTTCTGCGAAAACGCATTGTCTTTCGTCCTCAGTACAGTACATTTAATCAATGTAAAAAATTGTCAAGTAAGTTTTTTCTTACGTAAAAATTATTGCTGAACACGAGTTTTCTGTTGGTCTTTCGATATTTTTGGTTTAAACAAAAATACAGACATCAACATGAAACATACGCTTGGGGGCACGATAGGTCAGCCGTTTGGGGGCACTATAGGTCACTACTATAAGCCAGAAAAAAATTAGCCGCTGAAAAAAAAAGAAGAAAGAGAAGCAGCAAAACGGCAGAAACAGATGGGAAAAGTGCGAAAATTGATCGAAAAAGAGAAGGAAAAGGAATACAAAAAAAATGCTCCGAAGCGCAAACGTGGTCGTCCCGCAGCTAAGCAACCACGTGAGCCGGAATGCACAACTTCCATTCCACACTCTGGCGACGAGGAGGACACAGAAGAACCCTGGCGAAAGTATCGGATAGGAATTCCTTCCGAACCAATCCAAATCATTCCGGAATCTGTATTCGAACCAATCCGAAATTTTTTTTACATTTCGTTCGATCCAAATCGGTCAAAAATTAATTCGACTCAATCCGGTTCAATCCGAACTTCCAGTCCGAATGAATCCGAACCAAATTTTCAATCCGAATGAATCCGAACTCGGATTGACCAAAGACGATTTTCAATCCGAATGAATCCGATTCAATCCGAACTCGCATTCATTCAGATTCATTCAGATTGAAAATCGTTTTTGGTCAATCCGAGTTCGGATTCATTCGGATTAAAAATTTGGTTTGGATTCATTCGGATTGGAAGTTCTGATTGAACCGGATTGAGTCGGATTAATTTTTGACAGATTTGGATCGAACGAAATGTTAAAAAAAATTCGGATTAGTTCGAATTAACTCGGATTGGTTCGGATACAGATTCCGGAATGATCCGGATGATTTCGGATTGGTTCGGAAGGAATTTCTATCCGATACTTTGGCCAGGGGAGTCATTCGCAAGTACAAAACCAGACTCAGCTGCTGAAAAAAACACGTTTTTTAAACATTTCCTTCTGCTGTTTCATGATTTTTCACATCATTTGCCACTTCCTCATTTTCTTACCTGAAAAACGTCAATGGATAACATTTATTATTTGTGTTATTAATTTTTAAATAATCTGCAGCATTCATACTCTTCAAATAAAAGTTGAACCGTTGGTTTCCTAGACGTGTACATTGTTTTATTTAACCTAGAATATAGTGACCTATCGTACCCCCAGATTTTAAAAACATAAAAAAAAGTACCTTCGCCTTGTTGGATTTAGCTTGAAAAATATTTAGCCAGACATAAAATCATTATTGCCAAAATGTTGCCAGATGTATAACCTTTCCAACGAGTGCTTATTTGTCAAAATCAGTGCAAAAACACCATCGCAGGAGCTCGCCAAAAAAAACTGACCTACTTGACCCCACTCTACTCTACTATTGAAAGTTAAAAAATCAATTTCTTTTTTATCTTCTACTAAGTTATAATATCTTTTCAAAACGTAAGTATTAAATTTTTAGTCTGAAGATTTTTTTCTGTGAAGCGTTTACATGTATTTTTATGCACAATATATAGATGGCATATAATCTACGTCCACGGCGCATTCGAGATCTGCTTTTGGAGGAGCCTGATACTGAAGCAATAGGTGAAGAAGCATCAGACGATGAAGTCGACCACCTTTCTGAAGAAGAAGAGTGTTCTGACAGCGAAATATCTAGTAAAAGTAATGATTCAGAGACAGACATGGAGGTAGAAGACGCAACAGCTAATGCTCGTACGCTTGAATCACGGGCACGCGGTAGACCTGCATCGACGCTAAGGAGAAAAAATGGCTACGTGTGGAAAACAAAGATGCCAGAGAGAAGGTCAGATCGTATTAATGCCAATGCATTATTTGAAAACGTAGGACCTAAAGGTGCAGCGTCGAATTTACAAAGTGTGTTTGAATTTTGGAATGCACTGTATACAGATGAGATCATAAATATTATTATACACCACACGAATGATCGAATTGAAGCTGTTTGTTTACAGATGATTGCTAATGGAAAAGACTTACAGAGTTATCATCGTCACACTGATAAATCTGAACTCAATGCTTATATTGGATTAATATATTACAGTGGTATGTGGAAATCATCTAATGTCTATTACGAGCATTTGTGGAGCAACGAGAATGGAATATCGTTTTATAAATGCGTTATGAGCAAAGCAAGATTCATGTTTTTGTCTACTTGCTTACGATTTGATGACAAGACAAAGCGAAATCCAAACGACAAATTTTCTCCAATACGAGAAATCTGGGATATTTTTATCCGTAATTGCAAAGATAATTACGAGCCTTCAAAGTTTTGTACAGTTGATGAACAGTTGCTGGGATTTCGAGGTCGGTGTAGTTTTCGAATGTATATCAAATCAAAGCCAGATAAATACGGTCTCAAAATTATAACATTAAACGATGCTGGAACAAGTTACTTGATACATGGAATCCCGTATTTAGGTAAAATGAATCTTGAGGACAAAACTGAGTCTATCTCAGAATATTTTTTCCGTGAAGTTACGACTCCTATATACGACACAAATAGGACTGTAACAGCCGATAACTGGTTTACGTCAATTCCACTTTTAGAACGTATGAAAAATGAGCCGTTCAATATCACAGTGACAGGAACAATTCGCAAAAATAAACGCGAAATTCCCGCAGAGATGAAGGTTTCCGACCCAGATCCGCCAGGTACCAAATTTTGTTTCTCTTCTAATGGGATAACTCTCTTGTCGCACACGCCGAAGAAAAATAAAATTGTGCTGCTGGCTTCTACTTACTCTCACTCCACAAAAATTGAAAATGGAAAACCGGAAATTATTCAGCATTACAATGCGACTAAAGGTGGTACAGATTGCTTTGATATGCTTTGCCACGCGTACACCGCTTCCAGAAAAACCAATCGTTGGCCGATGCGAGTGTTTTATGGCATGCTGGATCAAGCGGCTGTTAATGCGCGCATTCTAATGCAAAGTAAATTTCAAAGAGATGGGATTAATAAAAAAATAACTGCTCACGAATGTTTGCGAGAGTTATCTTTAGCGTTAGTACGATCGCAGCTAGAAGAACGGCTCCTTCTGCCAACTATCCGAAGTGGTTTAAAGCAAGGGATCGTGGCAATTTTAAAAAAGGACCCTCCACCTGGATTAAATGCTGAAAGACAAAAGTTGACAAAACAAAAACGATGTGGAGTATGCAAAAAAGGTAAAGACAAGAAAACTACGTCTGTTTGCCCTTCCTGTCTTCGTCCAATGTGTCATGAGCACAGGGCGTACATATGCGTCGAATGTACTGGCGAAATGTAATCAATTAAAAATAATTCATAACTAATTTTTGATAATTTTTCATTACTTATATTAGATTAAGATAATAAAAAGTATTTTCTACAATATTTTAGTGTTATAATAATTTTTCATTCATTTATATTTATTATTCAAGTAAAATAAACAAACACTCTAAAATTCGACATTTTTCGTGCATTCAATCTTTAAAATAAATATACTTTTTAAAAGGAGCAATATTATATTATTTTTTTTATGAAAATATTATATTTTAGGAGTAGATTCCCATTGTTTTTTTTGCTTCATATAAATTGTGTAAAAAGTTATAAATTAATTAATTAAAAAAATGACTTTTTTGTTATGTTCATTAATAACAATTTTTTAATGTATAAAAAATTTATTTTCATTACTGATACTCATAGGCCATCTTTTAGAATCCTTAAAAAATGCATATAAATTATTTTTAGATAAATAAAACTCATGATCGAAGCAAGATATCACTTTTTCGACGCTGGGTGAAATGCACCCAGTGCGTTATGCGATTCTGCTGAAGTGTGACCAATGAGGGTTAAAGCGTTAAAAACTAAATTGAAAGTAATGAGAAAAATGGGAAAAGGTGTGGGAAATTCAAAAAGAAAAACAGATAGAATACAGTGGGAAGACTTAGAATCAGCATTCATGAGTAGGATAAGAACCGGATGTGTAGTGAATTTAAGACATAAGGCCCTTAAACATTTTCTGGAGAACACAGTCAATGGTCGTTCAACGACTAAAAAATATTTTGAAACAATATGGCGGTTTAAAAGTAAAGAAAGTAATAGTAAAATCAACAAGTGGATCCAACTTGGTACGGAAAATATTAGAATATTAAATAACATGTTAAAGTATTTAGAATTGTCTGTAGGTCAAAAAATGCATGTTCAATCAACAGTAGGAATTTTTAAAGCGTTAAAAACTAAATTGAAAGTAATGAGAAAAATGGGAAAAGGTGTGGGAAATTCAAAAAGAAAAACAGATAGAATACAGTGGGAAGACTTCGAATCAGCATTCATGAGTAGGATAAGAACCGGATGTGTAGTGAATTTAAGACATAAGGCCCTTAAACATTTTCTGGAGAACACAGTCAATGGTCGTTCAACGACTAAAAAATATTTTGAAACAATATGGCGGTTTGAAAGTAAAGAAAGTAATAGAATCCTCCCATCAACTGACATCAGTGTGTGGTGCGATGAAAATTTGTTAGATCAAATTTTAGTAAAAGTAGAAGAATTTCAGGAAACGGATTTGGGATGGACATTGAGTGAAATTATAAACCTCATAGTAAATTTTAATAAATATTTGGCAATAAATTCAGGTATATCAATATTAATTGATTTACCAAAATACTTGAAGGATAAAAAAGCTGTTATAAATGTTCGGAATAATGATGCTTATTGTTTTCTGTGGTCGGTAATGGCAGCTCTTTGCCCCGCTGACATTCACAGAGATCGAATCAATTCCTACCCACATTTTGACACAATATTAAAACATGATGGAATCTCTTTTTCTATAACTCATAAAGATATTCCAAAATTTGAAAAAATGAATGATAAGAAAGGTGGAATTTTACCACTGTATATAAGCAAAGAAAAGTCAAGGTGCCCTACAATACACCTTCTGATGATCGAAAATACAAATCTTACCTCTGACTATTCCAATGAGAACGAATTAAATGATAGTAATCCAATATATCATTTCGCTTTGATTAAAAACTTATCCCGATTAGTAAAATATCAGATTATGCAAGCTCATTGTCGTAGTTACTTTTGCGATAGGCGTCTATGCCACTTTAAATTAGAAATACATCGAGCGACCGGATGCGACAGACCACCTAGTTGCTCGACAAGTGGGATCGACCTGAGATGGCCTAAGTCGGAGGCAGGAGAATCGTCAGTAAGCAGTGAAGCCCAGAGACTCCTATACGAGATCAAAAACTTGCCTTCCCCAGAGTTGAAACTGATAAAGCCAACAAGGGTCACCCCCGCCCAATTACAGGCGGAAGGCATGGAAGGGAGTTGAAGTCGACAGACAACTCCAAGGCATTGGTTGCTCCATCAGTGATGGTACAGCCCCTACCTTTCGACAAAATCCCAAGCGTCGACGACGTTCTTAAGGAGCTGGGCGTTCCACATCTTGTCAACCCGCGAGGCGAAGAACAGCCTCTTTATTTGGCGGATTGCAGAATCGTCACGCAAGCCCTACTCAAGGACATAATCAAGAAAAGGGCGGAGATTCTGGTGAAGAAATTGGAGTCCACTAAAGTCGACCGTGGGACCCGAACCTTCGTCACCTACGTTGGGAAGCAACACGTCGCTGGTTGCGTCAACTGCAGGTCCAGGGAGCATCACTTCAAGGAGTGCAGTCTTCCGCATCGGCCTGGATTCTGCCGAGTTTGTGGTGCGGACGGGTTCGACTGCCGATTGTATCCACACGCACGGAATCGAACATGAGCACGCCCTAGGAAGATGCCCCGGCTGCTCAAGGGATCTGGCCCTTTATTGCCCGGAATGTCCAGATTGCAACGTGCGACATCAAGGCCTGGTCGACTGGCTCAGGCTGAATTACGCAACCTGGCCAGCATGGATGATTCCGACCGACCATCAATACCTGGTCGGCGAAGGGGAGTAAGAGCTCAAAAGACGAGTCTAGGCGAGATTCAGCGACAGCGAGGACTACCCTAACAGGTTGAGGCGATTCCTCATAAGAGAAAATGCCCTGTGTGACATCCTGTCACTCCCACTAAAAATCAATACTTTCTTTTCTACCAGCAACTGTTCTAAAGTATTCCTTGTCTAAAAAAATAACCAATGTATCGCCAGCTTGACCGCGACCAAACCTATTTATTAGTAACTTGAGAGGGATCGCGCCCCAAATGAATAGCTAATTGAGGCAATAGTAATAAACTGTATTTGACTATAACAATTAACTGTAATACTTGAGAGGGAGCGCGCCCTGAAATAAGTAGTAAATAAGGGAAATTAACCTATGTATGGAACATTAAACTTCTAACATTGTAGCGGGAAAGTATTTAATGTCGCCGCTTTATCCCGTTCATTCGTTTTCTAAAAGTCTCAATTCCGTCGCTTTATCTGTTCGGAAGTTTCAATTCCACTTTTCGATGTCAAATCTAAATGAATTGTAGTTCGGTCATTGTGCTATCCGTAGTCAAGGAAAATCAAAGTTCTGTGTTATCAATTTAAATTCAGTGAAGGTTGGTTCTGTGCATTTTTGGATTATGTGCATGATAATTAAAACCCGAAATCTCTGAGGCTGTCTGGTGCTCAACCCAGGATTCCTCATTGAAACTATAAATGAAAACGCAGTCATCACTGGCTACCCTGGTGACTCTAATCCGCTGTCAGAAGAAGGCTAGACTGCACATATCTCTTCTAGAAGGGACAATCGTCACAATCTCTAAGAATTCTAGTGACAACACTTATCGAAAACTCTTGCCCTCTCTACAAAGATCACTGACAGTGAGCCGGAGAATTCATAATCAAATCTTGGACATTCTCCTGGAGCTGGAACGTGAGGTTCAACGAATATAAATTGAGCGAGTACCGAAAAATTACAATGTACTGTTAAATCCTCTTCCCTTCACCAATAAATATCATTGAATTCTCGTCCTTTTTCTTTAAAAGCTGCTTATTCCTGGGATAACCAATTGCAATCGGAGCTTCTGACCAGTCTCGACGGGATTTTATTATTACCATACCACCAATTGTAAACGATTGAAAATAAATCTACTCAATTACCAAATTCAGTACAGTTTATTTAGTTCGCCTCTCTCTCTCTCTCTCTCTCTCTATATATATATATATATATATATATATATATATATATCTGTTCTCCTCAAATCCCGCTTCAGCAAAAATCGGTATAGTCAAGTTGTCTGAACTATTCCGATGATTGTCGAGAAAAAATGAGGAATCTGATAAACAAGTTAAGTAAGTGACGTAATTCATTTATTAATCCAGACGTCACACCTGGGCCAAGGGGGAGCTCCGGAAAACCCTGAAGCCCTAAGTGTCATCCAACTCTCGGAGGAGAGGAGGGACCTGGCAGTCAAAGCCCTCACGTCGGCCAGAGCTGGACGACGGCGCGGAGATGAAGATCATCGTCCCGACCAAATACAAAAGGAAGTCAACGAAGTAATCCTCAATGTTCGTTAAACTTAGAATTAGTTTCGACAGTAATTATTAGGTCATGTTTAATATCTTTTCTTTTGACAGTTGTCAAATTCATCATTATCAGTAATCGCTAGCGGTTCTTTATATCTTAAATTTCGTTTCGACAGTAATTATGCTGTCAGATCATTTTTAATTTTCTTCTCTCGACAGTTGTCGGAATTATCATTTTATTTTTTTTTATTAACATTAAGCTCGTCGAAGTGTAGTTCTTTTGCCAAATTTAGCGGCACTATCGACCGGTATTGTGTCCTTATTCGACCAAATCCCCTATTGTTCTACGTTCAGTTAGATTAATAAACCTAATTATCAAAGCAAAATATTTGCTAAGGAGATTCCAGAGATATATTATTAGATGAATGAGGGAGGCAAGTGAGCTGATTATGTCAGGCTGGTAAGACCTGACCCATTATTTATTATTAGTTGTGAGTTTTGGATGTGATAATTTGTATTTCTTTCATTTTCTTCATTTCGCGTTTGTTTTGATTTCAGCTGTTCCTAGGAGAGTTCCATCTAGGCGTCTTTCAGTCAAGGACTTTCATTCTAAATTACTGAGTCTGGGCACGGCCTTAGGTTATTATTCTGCTCTGTATCAAGTTCTGCAATCCGATAATGCCGGTTGGGATTCGACTGAGCTGGGGTACAATATTTCAAATATTTTATTATGAAATGTAAATCTCGAGCCTTGGCAGCTTTGACCCAAGCCGCGCCAAGTGAAAGGACAAATTTTGTAGCAGGGAAGTACAATTGTACTACTATTTATTGCCAAATTTAATCCCAAAATTTTATCCTGTCTCAACATAACCAGTTAACCATGTCAAGATATACTAATCTTTTTAAATATTCATGGTACAAAAGCGGATATATTGCAGATGAACCAGATAAATTCCAAAATCTGGTGGACTTTAGCTTCGGTGATTCTTGTAAAACACATTGTGACATTAGGTTGTACGAATATCGCTGCAATTCGATGTTCGTGGTGTAAGAAATCATTAAGTTTCAAACAATTGTTTGAAAAATATCATTATTGTTCAAATTTTGAAGAATAAATCTTCCATATCCTATCTAGATTTGAAAAGATTGTAAATTTGACCGTATTATTTTTGTCTATAAAATATTTATACTTTTTAATGATCCTTTTGGATAAAAATAGTTTAGGGGTAGATTCAATGAATCTACAGAGCTGTCTCGCACAAAGTTAGACTCTTGTACGTAAGATATTGACATCGTGCAAATGTACAATCAACGTTTCGGGAAATGCCTTAACCCTTTGAGGCGCACATTTTTGTGCTAGACTTGCAATGGGCATCAATGGTGTTTCCAAGATTTTTGGGGTCGCTGATCCCGAATCCAGTATCAGAATTCAAAATGGCGGATCCAATGTGGCGGCTGTTTCAGTTAGAATTGCGATTTGCTGAGTAATTCACTTGGGAAAAGGTATACGGGGGTTTAAAAGGTCG
>CAKNXH010057443.1:64588-89310 GCA_932178445.1 Andricus quercusramuli | reverse complement strand
GAATTCCCTCGAATTTTTCTAAGCTCATTCCAAAGTTACTGAATCCATTGAAGTTTTTTTTTCATATTTTTAAACTGTTTTCAATTCATTTAAATTTTTTTATTTCATCTTGAATTTTTATGAATTTCATTCAATTTTTCTCGTTTACCTTTAATTCCTCAACATCTATTCTAATTTTACGGAAATCAATAGAATTTTTTGATCACAAAAATGTTTTCCAATTGGTTTGAATTTTTTAAAATTTAACTTGAATTGTTTTGAAGTCTTATGGATTTATCCTGAATTTGTTACCCTTTGAGCGCGAAAAAAGAACCCTATGCGCGTGACAAAAAGTACCCTTTGGTCCCTATAATTTATCCCATAGTTACTGTGAGGGCTGTAATTATAGAAAACATCTTACTTTGTTTGAAAGTCTCGCATCGCCACCAAGAAGAAGCCACCCAGCCCAATTAATAGGATGAGCAAAATGCCTGGTGTGTTGAACAGTTTGCATGGCTTCAGCCAAAGCTCTTGAAGCTCTTGCACCTTGAAGCATGGCACTATAAAAAGCTCTCAACAAAATACTGCCGGCGGTTGGAGGAACGGGCCACATTCCTATCAAGACGCATTGAGCTCCAGCGTTTAGTAAAGTTTTGGTTAACCTCTGAACTCCTTCAGGTGTGACTGTAGTATTTTCACCACCACTCCAACAATGTCCACTGGAAAGGACTACCAAACGAGCACTTAGTCTCACTCTCGAGATGTCGGAACAATTTAAAAGATACTCTGGCCTCTCTGGTGGCTCCTCACTCTGATCAGCACATAGAGCTAGGGTCGGAGTGTTCCAAAGGATGGGAGTCGTTAAATGAACGCATTCTGCATCAGGTAGTGATCTTAACACTGCAGATCTCGTGGCTTCAGAACCAATCAAAGGTCTCGTCTCCAAAAGTTCAGCCACAATTCCAGTTTCCGTTTCTGCTGAGGAAACACTCTCAGGCCATCCAAATTCTTCTCTTACTTTTTCTGGCAGGGATGGATTTCCTGCTACCAAGGCAGCGACCGTGGCACCTCCTTCTGGCATAGGAGTTCTCGATCGACGTCTGAGAGCGGCGAGAGAAGGTACGACCAACAGTGAGAACCTCTCGCACAGATAGTCCTCTCCGGAATTCGATTGAAGTGCTGGAAGTGGAGCCAAGAAAAGAGACTTCTCCACTACCATGATCAATTCCTTTCTCGTCGGTGGTAAAAGATCTTCGAAAGGAGCTAGAAGTAATTCATAAAGATTTTGTACCGTCTGAGGAGCTTGCCACGAAGGTCCCTTAGCTCTTCCCCATCGAACACTACCGGCTCGCGAACTCACCGAGCCAACACTGAATAAACTACTCAGACTGTAAGAACTCGCATTCAGATGATGACCCCTGGACGGAATCTTTGTGCACTCTTCGATAAATTCATTAGTTTCTCCTAGAAGAGCTTCCCTCGCGTGGAGAACTCTCTTTTCCAAATCTACTCCGTTCTCCAGAGTGGTAGAGTGGAATCTCAAAAGCCCTCGACCTGGAGCGAGACACCAAGTATGAAGCTCGTTTTCTACTTCACTGTAGTACAGGATGATCCCTCGCTGTCTGTCAACGATTTCAGAATAATGCGAGGCGTCTTCTAAGCTGTTGTACTTTGAACGTCTGGAACGTTCCGCCCAGTTTAGAGCTTCCTCAGGCCTGTTCAAGTTTACAAGAACCTTCTGCAACATCCTATAAGTCTGTGATAGAAGATCTGCTCTGCTTGGTTGTCCACAGACGTAGATCAAACTCGCGGAAGAACTGTCGAGGGATTCCAATAGACTCGCAGCTTTTTCTAGTTGCTCTACAGATATCGTCGCCTCTCCAGCTTCCCAATGCACCAGACCCAGTCGATGTCTCAGCCTAGCAGCGTCTTCTCTCCTACCTAATCCCTCTGTTAAAGATAACCCTGACTGTAAATAACTCAGAGCTCTAGAGAGGTCACCACATAGATGATGTAATCGTCCCAAACTTGAAAAAGCAGCTGCTCTTGCCACTTGATCTCCAGCTGCTGCAGCTAGACTTAAAGATTGTTCTTGTAGTCTAATTGCCTCTTCAAACTGACACAGAGCTTCCTGAGTGGCTCCCAGGTTAGCACAAGCTCTTGCCTGCAATCCAGCCGCGTCTAGACTTTCAGCAATTGACAGTTCCAGTTGATGATGACGCAGGGCAGAACTAAGATCGTCCATGAGAAGATGAACAGCTCCGAGTCCACTGGCAGCTTCTGCTTCACCTGCCCTGTCCCCCAGACCTCTGGCCAAAGCTAATTGATGAGAGAGACAGCTTACAGCTTGCTCATGATTTCCAAGAGCCGCGTGAACTCTTCCTAAATCTCCATAAGCAACTCCTCGCAATTCAAGGCTATCCACTTCATGAGCCGTGACTAAACGTTTTTCAAAACAGACCAATGCCTCCTGTAAATTTCCTGATGCCTCTCGTGCCCTTCCAAGTCCTCGGTAGGCTCTCTCTTGATCTCGAATGCTTCTCAGTCTAGTAGCTGCAGACAACTGCTGTTCATGACACTTGATCGCTTCTTCAGGATCACCTAAAGCCTCGTAACAATCTCCCAAGTTTCCAAGTGCCCTTGTTTTGTCTAGTAAAGCTGTTCCGGTTGTAAGTGGTTCCAAGGTCGCTAATTGCTGTTCGAAATAGCCAATCGCCTCTTCGTAATGGGCCATGTTCAGTCTCGCGATTCCCAAGTTTCCTAGAGCTTGAGCTTCAACTCCAGAATCGGCTAGCTCTCTCGCTCTTTCTAGCTGTTCCTGGTAGCACTTTACTGCATGCGTATATTGACCTAACGCCATATGGACAGCTCCCAGGTTACCATGCGCCCGACACTCGCCCCGAAGATCTCCAGCTTCTTGTCTCAAGGTCAACTCTTGTGTATGAAATCCAAGAGCCTTGTCTAAGTTCCTGGTGCTTCGATGAGCAATTCCCAAAGCTCCGTAAGCTGCAGCTTCCAAACTTCTGTCAGCTGCTTGTCTAGCCAGATTTAGCTGCCTCTGATGCATCTTTATGGCCTCTTCGGTCTCTCCAAGTTTCAAAAGACAGTCTCCGATGTTACCTAGAGCTCTGAATTTCCCAGCTAGGTGCTTTGTCATGTGAGCTATTGCTGAAAGTTCCAATTCAAATTAGGCATTGAATTTAAATCTTAGTTATTTATTTATAATAATGAACACTTTACCTAGATAATATTTTTGGCACTCCAAGGCTGTATCTAAATTTCCAAGAGCCAGATGGGCTAATCCAAGATTACAGTAGGCTCTTCCCATTCCTGATTTGTCCTGCAAATCCTTCGCCAGGGCCAGATCTTGATCATAATATCTGACAGCTTCCCGATGATTACCTAAGCAATAATGAGCGTATCCCAGAAAGTGACAAGCTTTCGCTTCGCCTTCCACATCATGTAGTTCCTGGGACAACATTAAATAGTTTTCGTAGTAGGGAACAGCTTCCTCGAACCTCGCCCGTGATGAGAGACAATTAGCGAGGTTTAGAAGTGCACAAGCTTCACCAGCAGCATCTTTTAGTTCTCTAGCTATTGCCAGGTGGGCTCTATAGTGTCTCAAAGCTGCTTCGTGTCCTTGAACTGCTTGATAGGCCACTGCCAAATTCCCATGAGTGCTTGCCTCTGAACTACGATCATTCACCTGTTTAGGAAATATTATTTTTTAAGTCTAAAAGTTTGAAATTGCATTAAACATAACTCATACAAGTCCAGAATCAGTTCTCTGGGATTTAAAAAACGAAAAACTCTTAAATTTAATATTCCAAGTCCTTACCTCTTTGCTTATCGTAAGTTCTTGTTTGTGGTATTTGATAGCTTGCTCATAATACCCTAGAGCATTGTACGCATTCCCGATGTTTCCATAAGCTCTGCCCATCCCAGCTTTATCTCCCAAAGCTCTTGCAATCCCCAGATGAGCCTGATGTAATTTAAGAGCTGCGTCATGTTCGCCCAAAAGCTGATAAACGATTCCAAGATTGCTGCAGGCTCTTCCTTCTGCTACTTTGTCTTTCGTAGTCAACGCAACATCCAATTGCCTCTGATGCCAGAGTTTCGCTTGAGCAAGGTCACCTGGAAGATAAAAACAAATTAAAATCGATTCATCCAGTGTCAAAACCAAAATAGCAAAGCTGAATTTAATAATTATTTTAGATCCAAAGATGAGACACTAACCAGCACATCTAGCAGCATGACCCAAACCAGCATAGGCCCTCGTTTCTATCGCCCTGTCACCGAGTTCCTGAGCGATTCTGAGTACATTTTCATGATAGGCCATCGCCTGACTGAAGTTCCTTCGATAATGATGAGAGGATCCCAAGTTACTGAAGGCTCTAGCTTCTTCGACTCGATCTCCCAATCTTCTAGCTATTCTCAGATGCTGTGTGTGACAATCCACCGCACTTTCGAATTCTCCCATCGCCAAATAGACAGCACCAACGTTGCCAATCTCTCTAGCTTCCTGCAGACGATCTCCCATTTGTTTCACCAGCTGAACACACTGTTTGTGAGAAGCCAGGGCGTTTGGTAAATCTCCAATTGCTGTATAGACATGACCCAGACTCGTCAAGGCAGAAGCTGCTGCCTGGGTGTCTTTGCACTTCATCGCCAGCACAAGCTGGTACCTGTGTGCTGTCAGAGCCTCTTTGTAACTCCCTTTGCTGAAGTACGCTGAACCTAAATTTCCATGAGCTCGACATTCTCCTTGGGTATCTCCCAATGATCTTGCCACGCCTGAAAAAAAGAAAAGATTCGGCATTGTAGATTTAAAAAATATATATTTTCAAGGTCCGCGAATTCATATTGGAAAAAAACTTACCTAGATCCTGTTGCATGTAACCAATGGCCTTGTCCAAAGAATTCAGAGCCCAGTATGCGCTAGAAAGTGCCGAGAAGACTGATCCTCGTAATTTTAAACTACAAGATCCGATGGAAAGAGCGGCTTCAAGAACACCAGCTGCTGCTCTGTACTGTCCTGCACCGAGGAGTTCTTGTCCAACGACTGAAATTACGACGAAGGGAGATTCGTCGAGTTTCATAGCTCGGAGCTGCTGGAATGTCGGCTCCAAGGTGACTCGAAGAGGTGACTTCAGGGAAGCTTCTACGAGACCAGAAAGCAGCTGACAGTTGGAAGGATCTCGAGCCAACCCAACGCTGAAAGCGACCAGTGCTTCGCCATGTCTTCCTAAACATTGTAGAGCTACACCTTGGCGATAGTATGCCTGAAAAACAACTGATTTTAGGATCTGAAGCCAGTGTTGAGTTATGCAACAGTTTCCATATCCAGGAGACTCTAATACTTTTCCAGTATCAGAGATTTCAAGGATTTGAAACTAGAAATGAATATAAGGTTGGCTACTGTACCTTTGGCCACTCGGGATTTAATTCGGTAGCCCTGACGGCATCTTGTAATGCCAGGGCAAACATCCCCATTTTTAGACGAGCCGCAGATCTGTTGGAGAATAATACATGACTGAGTGGATCTAGGGCAAGAGCTTCTGTGTATAGGGTTGCTGCTAGAGCATAATCTCCATTCTGGCAAGCTGCATTGCTTCGCCGCACCGTCTCCAGGAATAGCACCCGGGATCCAGCGGCCAAGGCCGACGTACCTTCGGGCTCGACCTTAAAGTAATTAAAGTAGTCAGATACAAAGTCAATTTTACCCTCACTAAAAGATTGATCAGAGTTTCATAGAACGGATGAAAAAAAGGTTTTTGCTTGAACAGAGGAATTAAAAGAAGAACTTTTTTCTGAGATCAATCAATAAGTGATCCGGGTTTAATAACTGAGTTAATTTTGCTCGTAAGAATAAGATTTTAATCATATCGTTGCTTTAACATCTTTGATTCAATTGCTTAAAATGAATTATGGATTTATATAACTCATTTTTTAATTTAGTGGTGAAAGTATTATTTTTACATAATAGAAACCATGGTAATCAACATTTTTTTTAAATTTATAATATTAAGATTAATACTATATTGTAATAATGTAATATACTATAATTTAATAATGTAATATACTATAATGTAACTTTCCCAACAGAAATTTAATTGAATGAATATGAATTTCTAAAAAACGAAGAATCAATATAGGCTATTTAGTTTTCTAAAAAAACTGAGAGAATCTAGAAAGTAAACAAGAATAACAAATTCATTTACTTTCTCAATAAAATAAATTCAGTTTATAAGCAGGAATAATAATTTATTTGGAGAAAGATAAAAAACCAATGTTCCAATTGCAGGAGAAATTGATAAATAAATCGCGAGTACCCATCATTACTGGAGCGTGTCTTCAGAAAGGTCAAGAATGTAAAAAATAAAATAAAAACCACATAACTGTGCGCTCGTCAATTAATGGAGATTTTCCCAACTCTGATCGATTCACAAATTGAAAATGGTTACTCTAGAGCATCCTCATTTTCTTATAAAAAGAATGCAATATTCTCTCTTGTTTAATTCGATATTTTCCAGGTAAAGAGGCGCGGAATTGCGGATATCCGTAACGGTTTTTTTGAGGAAAATTGAAAGCAGACCGTTGGGACAAGTGGAAGGACCGGTGACAATTACCTCAGAGATATCCCTATGAGACATTGCTTAAAACGGGCCAGTAGCATGCTTTTCACTGGGCATCATCCAGGACTTCAGAGAGGTGTTCCATTAGATAAGATCCGAACTCGGATCAGCAGGATCCTTCCTCTCGGCTCCTAACTAACACACACACTTGGCCGTTTTTCTCTTCAGACACTTGTTTCTTTTTCCACGAAAAACAGAACACCTGCGATTCCGAAATCGCATTCGAGGACGGAAGTGGCGGTGCAAAACACCTCCAGACGACAGCGCACGCGAAAACAGCGAGTTTGTTTTCAAAAGGTCGGATAAATTGGATTGATTAATAAAAAAGGAGGGAGGCAGGCGTCTTAGGGGGGCACCCACTGCATTCCTGAGGCACAGCCATCTTGGAATGTGACCCCGGGTCCCCCCTTGGGCCCAGAGTGGGGTGCTCGAGAGGCCTTTCTCTGTGTGCGCGACCGCAACAGCGCACACAAATCCCCACCTGTTCACGAACGAGGGACTTAGGCCGGGGCCTTGCCGACCCCATACCACCGCGCGCGCGCTCATGCCACCGCTTTCCACCTTTCAACTCATTCCACTTGTACCCTGCGGCTAATGTACCCAAAGCTATTTTTTTCATAAGGCCCATTCCTATAGTATAACTGCCGCTCATCCGAATTTCCGGTATTACTTTAGTAGCCCATTAGCGACGAAAGTCAAGCTGGAAATGGGCCAGAGAAACGCTTTTCTGAATTCGCGGAGTCTCCAGTGAATGATTATTGTGTGAATGGATAAGGCCCTCGAGCCAACGAATTTTTTACTTTCACCTGTGACGATAATAAACAAATTGAGATATTGTCGTTGCAGGTTGAATGTGTTCGCCGGTATCTTTTGGTCCATGGGAGGGATCCCTGGGAGGGCTGGGAGGTAGGGGCTGGATAGGAAATCCCTTGTGATATTCTAGATTTTACCAACTTTTTTTATTTTCAGCGAAAATTTCATACAGTGATATACTCATTTTAAAAGTTAGATAATACTTTCTCCGTGTTTTCCGGTTCTCGCTTGTATTATGTAATCTTATAAAAATAGAAATTCCCAGTGATTCTGTTATGGGTGTGATTAAATCTATACACATATCAAAGCAGTTTTGATCGTTTACTTTCCATAAAACGAACAATTTTAATTGTGGTGATTTGGTGGACGATTTCAAATTCCCGTTCATTTCCGAGGTTTTCCCGGTCAACATGTTCATATTTGCCGCTAAACGCAAAAGTTGGTTTTAATTTAGGACGTTCTTTCTGAATATCCTTAACACAAAAGAACAAAATATTGCAAAATATATGAATTTTGAAACAAATACTTAAATTTTTCACTAAAAAATATCAAATTCCAACAAAAAATGGAATAGTTAACCTTTTAGTTGAAAAAATTAATTTAAAAAAAAAAACGGATTTTTAAGAAAATAGTTCAATTTTCAACCAAAAACTAAAAGATGGGTAAACAATAAATCTTCAACTGAAATAGTTGAATTTTCAACAACAAAAAATTAATTTTTACTAAACAAGATAATTTATCAATCAAAAATTGAATAATTAAATTTTAATTTAAAAAAATTAATGTTCAACCAAACAGAAGAATTTTCAACTAAAAATATAGAATATTCAATTGGAATAAGTTAAATTTTCATTGAAAAAAATTACTTTCCACAAAAAAACTAACTTTAAAAAATACATTTTCAAACAAAGTGATGCATTTCCAATTAAAATTCTGCATTTTTAACGGGAATAGTTGAATTTTAAACCAGAAAGATGCATTTTTCATTAAAAAATATCAATTTTCAACCAAAAAATGGAATAGTTAAACTTTTAGTTGAAAAAATTATTTTTCAACAAAAAAAAACGGATTTTTAAGGAAATAGTCCAATTTTCAACCAAAAAGATGAGTTTTCAACAAAAAAAATCAATGCTCAGCAAAAATAGTTCAATTTTCAGCAACAAAAAGTCAATTTTTGCTAAAAAATATAAATTGTCAATCAAAACTTGAATAATTAAATTTTAATTTTTAAAAATTAATGTTCAACCAGACAGAAGAATTTTCAACTAAAAATATAGAATATTCAATTGTAATAAGTTGAATTTTCAGTTTAAAAATCACTTTCCACAAAAAAACTAACTTTCATAAAAATACTTACATTTTGAAACAAAGTGATGCATTTTCAACTAAAATATGAATTTTGAACCAGAAAGATGAATTTTCCACTAAAAAATATAAATTTTAAACCAAAAAATGGAATAGTTAAACTTTTAGTTGAACAAATTAATTTTCACAACAAAAAAGCGGATTTTTAACAAAATAATTCAATTTTCAACCAAAAAGATGAGTTTGCAACTAAAACAATAAATCTTCAAAACTGAAATAGTTCAATTTTCAACAACAAAAAATTAATTTTGACTAAATAATATAAATTGTGAATCAAAACTTGAATAATTGAATTTTAATTTAAAAAAATTAATTTTCAACCAGACAGAAGAATTTTCAACTAAAAATATAGAATATTCAATTGGAATAAGTTAAATTTTCATTTTAAAAAATTACTTTCACAAAAAAACTAACTTTCATAAAAAAAAAATACATTTTCAAACAAAGTGATGCATTTTTAACTAAAATACTGAATATTTAACGGAAATAGTTAAATTTTAAACCAGAAAGATTAATTTTCCACTAAAAAATATAAATTTTCAACCAAAAAATGAAAAAGTTAAACTTTTAATTGAGAAAATTAATTTTCGCAAAAAAAACGGATTTTTAAGAAAATAGTTCAATTTTCAACCAAAAAGATGAGTTTTCAACTAAAAAACTAAATCTTCAACTGAAAAAGTTGAATTTTCAACAACAAAAATTTAATTTTTACTCAAAAAGATAAATTGTCAATGAAAACTTGAATAATTAAATTTTAATTTTTAAAAATTAATGTTCAACCAGACAGAAGAATTTTCAACTAAAAATATAGAATACTCAATTGTAATAAGTTGAATTTTCACTTTAAAAATCACTTTCCACAAAAAAACTAACTTTCATAAAAATACTTACATTTTGAAACAAAGTGATGCATTTTCAACTAAAATACTGAATTTTTAACGGGAATAGTTGAATTTTAAACCAGAAAGATGAATTTTCCACTAAAAAATATAAATTTTAAACCAACAAATGGAATAGTTAAACTTTTAGTTGAACAAATTAATTTTCACAATAAAAAAGCGGATTTTTAACAAAATAGTTCAATTTTCAACCAAAAAGATGAGTTTGCATTTAAAACAATAAATCTTCAAAACTGAAACAGTTCAATTTTCAACAACAAAAAATTAATTTTCACTAAAAAAGATCGATTGTCAATCAAAACTTGAATAATTAAATTTTAATTTAAAAAAATTAATGTTCAACCAAACAGAAGAATTTTCAAGTAAAAATATAGAATATTCTATTGGAATAAGTTAAATTTTCATTTTAAAAAATTACTTTCCACAAAAAAACTAACTTTAAAAAATACACTTTCAAACAAAGTGATGCATTTTCAACTAAAATTCTGAATTTTTAACAGTAATAGTTGAATTTTAAACGAGAAAGATGAATTTTCCACTAAAAAATATCAATTTTCAACCAAAAAATGGAATAGCTACACTTTTAGTGGAAAACATTAATTTTCACAAAAAAAAACGGATTTTTAAGAAAATGGTTCAATTTTCAACCAAAAAGATGAGTTTTCAACTAAAACAATAAATCTTTAGCTGAAATAGTCGAATTTTCAACAAGAACAAATTAATTTTTACTAAAAAATATAAATTGTCAATCAAAACTTGAATAATTAAATTTTAATTTAAAAAAATTAATGTTCAACCAAACAGAAGAATTTTCAACTAAAAATGTAGAATATTCAATTGGAATAAGTTAAATTTTCATTTTAAAAAATTACTTTCCACAAAAAAACTAACTTTCATAAGAATACTTACATTTTCAAACAAAGTGATGCATTTTCAACTAAAATTTTTAATTTTTAACGAAAATAGTTGAATTTAAAACCAGAAACATGAATTTTCAACTAACAAAGATAATTTGCAACAAAAAATTGAATAATTAAATTTTTAGTCAAAAAATGGATGTTCAACTAAAGCGATACATTTTTAATTAAAATTATGGAATATTCAACTCGAATAATAGTTACATTTTTAATTCAAATAAATAATAATTTTCAACCAAAAAAGGAGCAAATTTTCAACAAAATAGTTCAATTTTCGGCAAAAACCAAGAAAATTAATTTTGAACAAAATAGTTTTACTTTCAACCAAGTAATTTTATTTCCAACCTAAAAGATGATTTTTAAACTAAAATAATATATATGTAACTGGAGTACATGAATTTTTAACCGAAAAGAAGAATTTTTAAACGAGAAGATAAGGAATTAATTTCCAATCAAACCGATGAATTTTCAAATAAAATAATGAATCTTCAACTGGAATAGTTGAATTTTATATCAAAAAGATCAATTTTCTACAAAAAAGGCGAATTTTTCACAAAGTACATACATTTTCCAACAAATAATTTAATATCTAATTTAAAAATATAAATTTTCATCCAAATATTTGAATTTTTTACTAAAATAGTTACATTTTTATTTAAAAAATCGATTTTCAACAAAGTAGTTGCATTTTCAACCAGAGATGAATTTTCAATTAAAATGATGAATCTTCAGCAAAAAAATTATTTTTAACAAAAGGGTTCAACTATAATAATAATAATTTATCCTGTAAGAAAAAGTGAAAGGAAAAGTGATTCTTTTAAATTCCTTTCTTCTCAATCCGAAATTCTTTTAAAAAATTCACGTTCCATGTCAAAAATTCCCTGTTTCAAGTGAAATTATATTTCTTTACAGAAAGTCCCTGTTCTAAAATAAAAAAGATAACTATTTTCTAAAATTCCCTGTTCCAAGTTAGGATAACTTAGGAGTAAACGAAGAAAACGTGATAAATCCATTTTTTGAAAAAATTTAGAAAATAATTGTCACAGAGCAAATAATTGCAAAAGGTTTTTCTTATAATGGAAAATAATAAAAATGTAATAATACATTATGATTTAATTAGATTAAACTGAGATAATCTGAAAAATCCGCGACTGAAGATAAAGTAGAAATCATTTTTTTAAATTGACCAAAATTATTAAAGTAATGAAAACTTTAATTTTTCTGCGATCAGAAGTAAATTCCCGTTTTTTAAATTAAATACCCGGTTTTTTCCCGGTCAATTCGCCACCTTGGTTTTGTATACTAACGACATTTTCATTTTGGGATTAGTTTATTCTTCTTGCAATGAATATTTATTTTCGAAGAAAAAATAATAGGAATTGAAATAATATTTTTAAATATCTGAAACGATTCGATAAAGATTTCTCTCAGAACGTTTTCCGTTTCCAACACCCTCTCTAGGTTTTCTTCTATACTTTTATTTCTGCAAAATTCTGTTTTGCTTCTTTTTTATATTTTGCATTCCTTATTATCTATTTTCATTCGCTTCCTCGGAACAGGTTGTAACCAGTTTATTTCTAATTTCCCCGTCCATTATATGTATTATTTTAAAGCTCTGGTTTATATTTATTTTTTCCCCTTTATATTTGTTTTTATTTTTTTTAATTGTAGTATTTTTGTACATGTTATAAATTTTCTCGATGCTTCTGTTTTTCCCATTTTTCCTCCATAAGCCACCATTCTCTTCCGATTTTAAATTTTCCATTATATTTTGTAAAATATAGTCAATTATATTATTAATTCATTGACTTATATTTATATAATATTGTAATATAATGAATAATATAATTATATAAATAATATCTCAATATAAAACAATATTTTTAAGACGAAAACTAAACATGGATTGATCTTAATTTAGGGCAATTTTTATTTTACAATATTATATTTATATATTATATGTATATTATATTTATATTATTATATTTTAAATTTTTATGGTCAATCCTTTGTTTAGTATTAGTTTTAAAAATATTGCTTGCGACAGAAAAAGAGGCACTGAAATTGATGTGAAGACAAAATAAATATATGTAGTAAATATATAATTCAAATACTTGAAATAGTTGTTTACACATTCCTTTGAAATATTTAAAAATAATACCTTTTTCACTAATTATTTTTCAGTGTTTCTTTTTTCTATGATTCTGTCATTTTTATAATTTCTATAATTCTAATTCCTAAGAACATAATTCAACTGGTCTTTTCCAGATTTTCCAGGTCAAGAAATCGAGTTTTTTCAGGTCTTCTTTTTTTACAGGAAATAATGAAATAACGGTTTGTTATACATGTAAAAAATCAGCCTTTTCATTTTTTTATTGGCTAACAATTTCTAAAGAAAGCAGAATCATTAATAAACAAATTGTGAATTTTTTTCAAACATAAGTCGTCTTTGTAAAATCTCTGGGAATATTTTTAATCTTTTGAAATCTTTATGAAATATTTGTAAAATCTTTCTTTCATATTTTTTTGTGTTCGTTTGAAATTATTGAAATCTTTATATACTATATATAAATATATAAATTGTATTTAATATATTTATAAATTTATTTATAAATATATAAATTGGCTATATAAATTGTATAAAATTGTTGAAATCTTTTGAAATCCTTATGAATTCTTTGAAATATTTGTGAAATCTTTTGTATTCGTTTGAAATAACTGTAATATTTGAAATCTTTCTGAAATCGGTTGAAATCTTCTAAAAAAAATGTAAATCGTATAAAATCCTTATGAAATGATCTAAATCTTTGGGAAATTTTTGTGAAATCTTCCAAATCTAGCGTAGACGCTTTTTTTTGAATCTTTGAAATCCTTAAATCCATAAATTTTTCTTTGTTAAATCTTTTGCATTCTTTGAAATCATTGACTTATTTGAAATATTTATGAAACTTGTTGAAATCTTATAAAATTTGTTGAAACCCTTTTAAATCTTTGAAATCTGGTGTACTTTTTTACTTTTGAAATCTCTGTGAATTCTTTAAAATATTGTGAATTCTTTGAAATATTTGAAATCTTCTAAAAAATTGTGAAATCGCTTCAAATCTTTAAAATCTTACAAATTTGGTTTACCCCTTTTAAAATATTTAAAATCTTTTAAACCTTTAAAATCCTTACGAAATGATCGAAATCTTTGGGAAATCTGTGAAATTCTTGAAATCTTTGTGAATTCTTTAAAATATTGTGATATCTTTGTGAATTCTTTGAAATATTTGTGAAATCTTTGAAATTCTTGGAATCTTTTGAAATCCTGGTAAATTCTTTGAAATATTCGTGAAATTTTTTGAAATCTTCTAAATATTGTGAAATCGTTTCAAATCTTTGAAATCTGGTGTACTTTTTTACCTTTGAAATTCTTGAAATTGTTTGAAATCTTTGTGAATTCTTTGAAATATTTTTGAAATCTTTTGAAATCTGGTTTACCCTTTTTCAAATATTTAAAATCCTTTAATCCTTTGAAATCCTTAAGAAATGATCGAAATTTGTGTGAAATTTGCGTGATATCTTTCAAATCTAGCGAACACGCTTTTTTGAATCTGAAATCTTTGAATCCTTAAATTTTTGTTTGGTAATCTGTTGTATTCTTTGAAATCATTAAATTATTTCAAATCTTTATGGAATCATTTGAAGTCTTATAAAATGTTTTGAAACCTTTTGAAATCGTTTATAGATCTTTGAAATCTGGTGTACTTTTTTATTTTTGAAATATTTGTGAACTCTTTTGAAATCTTCTAAATAAATTTGAAATTTTTTCAAATCTTTGAGATCTTAGACATCTTGTCTACCCTTTTTAAAATATTTAAAATCCTTTAAATCTTTGTGAAATGTTCGAAATCTTTGGGAAATTTTTGTGAAATCTTTTTAATCTAGTGTTAACGCTTTTTTTTAATCTTTAAAATCCTTGAAAACGTTGTGAAATCTTTTTAAATATTTGTGAAATCTTTCTTAAATTTCTGTACCCTTTTTGAAATCTTTGAAATTCTTGACAACTTTTGAAATCCTTGTGAATTCTTTGTAATATTTGTGAAATCTTTTTAAAATCTTTATTATTAACCTGAAATCACTGGAATATTTGAAATCTTTATGAAATCTTCTAAAAATTTTAAATCTTTTAATATCTTTGAAACGTTATAAAATCTCTGAAATCTGGTGTACTGTACCCTTTTTCAAATCTTTGAAATCCTTTAAATCTTTTGAATTTTAAAAACTTTGTGAAATCTTAAATCTGACGTGCACTCTAAATCCGAGTGGTAAACCCCTCGAAAAATCCGTTGTATGGCCACGGTAGCAATATTGCTTCTAAAAGAGATGTTTCATAATAGACTAAAAGATTTGAATTTCTCTTCGCATTTCAATAAAATAATTGTTTTAGAAGCAAAAAAAAAATAATTCAAATTCAAGACGATTTCCAAATTTTCAGGCTTTAGAGAAAATTCAAGGAGAATTCCAGGTTTTCAATGTCACCGGACACATTTCAATAAAATCTGAAAATCAATCAATCAAATTATTTTTAAACAAAGACTAACTTTAGGAATAGTTTCTCATATCCTTCTTTAATTTGTTCAAGAACAAACGATTTTATACTTTGATTATAACCCTAAACTGTAATTAAATGGTAAAAAAATTACTATAAATTAGATATAAGATTCAAATCACATAAAAATGTCGCTCTACTACGGCCCATGGTAAAGAATAACCCGTAGCACAATTTACGACACAAATTGATATATTCTCAAAATGCAGTAATAAATTACAATCAAACCACTAACAACGAAGATAACAATGAAAAAGCTCGAGATTATATTTCACACGCAGTGTATAAAATCTTAAAATAAAATGTAACGCTTTTTCTGTACTTGTTCAACAAAGAATGTGATAATACGGTGTAAAATACTAGATTATACAATATTTTTACCCTAAAAATTGTGATGGAATGATCGTTGGAATGAGCGTTGCACGAAACGTTGCACAAAAAATTCACATGACTTGGTATGAATTACTGCACATTTAATTAACAATTTAATTGCTTGATAAAACAAGCAACGAATACTTGACGATGCTGTGCTGTAGTTATCTTTGATTTTGATGAATCAACTTAGTATAAATATTTACCATGTCATCAAACGTTACCAAAAATAAGAAAAACGCATCCGTAAAAGATTAAAATATTACACGCAATTCATCAGAACCAAAGATTCGCAGCATCTTTTGTACACTTTTCAAATCTATAAATAAAGGTACGAATTTGTAAAATAATAACGATAAAGATTTAATATATCAAATGTCGAAAGAAATCTTTTTTCCTTATAATATTTGTTATATGAATCATGAATATGATACAACAGTACCATGAATATAATAATATATTTACACGCTATTATTTGTTCTTGAAATTCTGGCAAATTGCCAGTTAAGGTTTTACTGAAAAAATATTGTTCTGGGAACAGGAGATAAAACCCGTTTGAAATTTTGGAAAAGAAACCAGCTACAAAAAAATAACTCTAGTAACTTTTCTCCATTCGCGCGTGTTCTAAAAGCTTCTCAAAATTGATTTTTTCTCCTTGGTGTTGTTTCTTCACAACAACCTAAGTACAAACACAGTTTGCACCACTTTTTCTGTTTGTCGCAAGCTCTGTTTTGTGATGCCTAAAGAATAGGCTGGTGCCGAAAATAGTTCATAGAGCGGACGATTTTCAGGGCCAAACTTTGTTGAAGAGATCCATGAAGGAGTCATAAATCATGAAAGTTATGGCAACGTCTAGACAAACCCGACCGAGTCGTGGAACAGTTCCTTTGTAGAAAGCTGATGGTCCCTCATTCTTCCAAATCAGAACTGCACAGTTCCAGCTACTTTTGTATTTCGCTGCTTCCAGACCCTGAAAAAGAAAGAAATAGATTAAGATCCTGCCGAAAATTCGAATCTATGTTAGTTTTTGTATAACTTTTATTGCAAGTCTATTTACCTGCATTCTGGTTTTCACAACATCAATAGGAGTGTTTCCGAAAACAGAAGCAGCTCCTGCTATGGCTCCAAAGACACCAACTATTGGTTTAGGTACTGATTTGTTCTGTTCACCTCCCTTGTACCAATCCTTTAAGGTTTCGACGACAAAGAATCGAATCGCTTGATTGCTTCCTTGCTTCATCATGGTTGGCACGACACCTTGATATACTCCTCTGAAACCTAGATTAAATATTGATTTGATCAAGTTAATCGATATTTGTATTAATTTTTATGTTTAGTTGTACTTAAATTACGCAACGGATTGTAGGACCTCTCCAAGACCATCCTCATGCTTGTAACGAACCATAAAAGAATATTTCTCCCCGCCCCACTATTAATGTACGTAATTTTTGGTTTCCAGAAATAATAAGATATGGGATTTGAAACTAATGGACATTTTTTGTATTTAAGATACATGCTTTGCAGAGCGAAAACTTCATTTTTCAAAATTACCCGATTTTTCCTTAACCAATTTTTCATGTTCCCTGATTATTAACATTCAGATACGAGCATTTTAATCATGTAATATTTTAACATGGGATCTTTTATAAACGGAATACAAAAATATTTCAGGTGCAATTTTAAATTTTTCAAATTTATTTATTTTAAACAAAAAAAAAGACTTTTCTACCATAAAAGATGACTTTTTAACAAAAGACATGAATTTTCAAGAAAATAATTGAATCTTCAACAAAATAATTGAATTTTCAATCTAAACAGATTAATTCTCAACAAACAAGTTTAATAGTTGATGTTTCAAAAACAACAAAAAAATGAATTTTAAAACCAAAAAAACGAATTTTCAACAATCAAAGATTTTTTACTCAAGGAAGAAAAACAAGTTGACCTACACTGATGAACCTTGAAGCCAAAAGACAAATTTTGTGTAAAAAAATTAAATTTTTAACTAGAAAAAAATTAATTTTAAGCAAAAAAATTAATTTTCAACAAAATGGTTGAATTTTTTACGAAAAAAAATGATTTCTTAACAAAGTGGTTCAACAAAAATTTGCAAACAAAATATTTGAATCCTCAATCAATGAAGATTTATTTTCAACCAAGCAGTTGCATTTTTCTCCAAGAAAGATGAAATTTCTCCTAAAATAGATGAATTTTTAAATAAAATAAAATATGTAAATTTTCATTCAAGAAAGATTTTACTTTGACTTTTCAACATCAAAATATGAGTTTTAAACAGGAAGTAAATTTTCTAAGAAGATACTTGAATTTTTAACCCAAAAAGACGAATTTTCAACAAAACAGTTTAATTTTCAACCAAACAGTTGCATTTTTACCCAAGAAAGATGAAATTTGAACTAACACAGATGAATTTTTAAATTAGAAAGATAAATTTTCAATTTTTTTTTGTATTTTCATAAAAAAAAAAATCAGTTTTACTTCTCAACACCAAAATATGAATTTTAAACACAAAGTAAATTTTCTAGGGAATAGTTCAATTTTTAACAAAATAGTTGAGTTTTCAACCAAAAAGAATGACTTTTTGACAAGACTGTTGAATTTTTTAAACTAAATAGTTGCATTTTTACCCAAAAAAGATGAAATTTGAACTAACACAGATGAATTTTTCAATTAAAAAGATAAATTTTCATTTTTTTTTTAAATATTTTTATCCAAAAAAAAGATTTCAGTTTTAATTTTCAACACCAAAATATGAATTTCAAAGAAAAAGTAAATTTTCTAGGAAACAGTTAAATTTTTAACAAAATAGTTGAATTTTCAACCAAATAGTTGCATTTTTACCCAAGAAAGATGAAATTTGAACCAACAAAGATAAATGTTCAAATTTTGTTTTAAATTTATTTTTAAATTTAAAATACGAATTTTGAACAAAAAGTACATTTTCTGGGAAATAGTTGAACTTTTAACAAAATAGTTGAATTTCCAACCAAAAAGAATGACTTTTTTACAATACTGTTGAATTATCAACCAAATAGTTGCATTTTTACACAAAAAAGATGAAATTTGAACCAACACAGATGAATGTTCCTTTTTTTTTTTTAATTTTCTTTAAAAAAATATTTTGCTTTACTTTTTAACACCAAAATATGAATTTTCAACAAAAAGTACATTTTCTGAGAAATAGTTGAATTTTTACCAAAATAGTTGTATTTCCAACCAAAAAGAATGACTTTTTTACAATACTGTTGAATTTTCAACTAAATAGTTGCATTTGAACCAAAGAAAGATGAAATTTGAACTAACACAGATGAATTATCAAATTAAAAAGATAAATTTTCAATTTTTTTTTATATTCATCAAAAAAAAGATTTCAGTTTTACTCTTCAACGCCAAAATATGAATTTTAAACAAAAAGTAAATTTTCTACGAAATAGTTGCATTTTTACCCCAGAAAGACAAAATTTGAATTAACACAGATACATTTGTAAATTAAAAAGATAAATTTTCATCCCAAAAAAATATTTAAGTTTTACTTTTTAACACCAATGTATAAATTTCAAAAGAAAAGTAAATTTTCTACGAAATAGTGGAATGTTTAACAAAATAGTTAAATTTTAAACCAACTGGTTGCAGTTTTACCCAAGAAAGATGAAATTTCTACTAACAAGGATAAATTTTTTAATTAAAATCACAAATTTTCAACAACAAAAATAGTTGAATTTTCATCCAAAAAAGGTTTCAGTCGACTTTTCGAACCAAAATATTAATTTTAAACAAAAATTAAATTTTCTACGAAATAGTTGAATTTTTAACAAAAGTGTAGAATTTCCAACGAAACAGTTGCATTTTTATCCAAAAATAATGCAATTTCTATTAAAACAGATGAAGTTTTAAATTTAAAAGACAAATTAAAAAAGAAATAGTTGAATTTTTAACCAAAAAAGATTTCAGATGACTTTTCAACATCAAAATATGAATTATAACAAAAAGTAAATTTTCTACGAAAAAGTTAAATTTTTAACCCAAAAAGACGAATTTTCAAACAAATAATAAAAATTTTTAACTAAAGGGATAATCTTCTTGGGGTAGCAACTGCAAAAAACAAGAAGTATAAATACAAGGCAAATAATTTACTAAGAAGAATATTATATCTAGGTTATCGCAAAACTTCATTTTAAAAATGTCCTAATCTTTCCCTGACCAATTTGTCATTTTATAACATTTTTAAACTAGAACCTTGTTTAAACGGAATAAAATAATTTCAAACTAAAATTGAAAAATTGCAAATTTATTCTGCTTGACAGTTATTCAAAGTTATAGTAATTCCCTGACTTTTGCAAGATTTTTTTTTCTGGATCCCTGACTTTTCCCTGACCAATAAAATTCCCTGACTTTTGTTTAAAATTCTTGGCTAGATTCGTTATTTACTTACCAGGATTCTTTGGCGCTTAAAGTTAAATTCATATTAAATTTCTGTACAATAATTAATGCCAGTTACTTGTTTCATTTGCGAATTTCCAAAAATTACGTACATGAAATGAAAATTCCGTAAAAAATCGTTTCAAAATCCCCCCCCCCCCCCTGAGCTGTTACGTAATTTAATTACCGTCCCTAATCTTTATGCATGTAAACGAAGCGATTCGTACACCGCACCGTCTTCTTGTTAGTTTATGTGCAAGGACGGGAGAATGTTTAAACTTTATCGTTTGACACCGTTTTCATTGGTGTATAACAATACATACAAGTTAGCAACTGCAGTTAAAAACGAACCTAGTTAACTTTTATTATCCATTAAATATTCGTTTTACACAATCTCATAGCTTTTTGAATTCCCATGATACTTTTAGTGAAGAATTAAGAATGGAAATGATAATTAAAATACAAATAATGCTTATCTGGAAAAAGTATTCCATTGCAATAATAAATTCTTCCTCTTTAATATATTTATCTGAAAACAAAATTCTAGAAGACGTCTTGCAATCAAATTATATTACCATGTTCTTTAACTATGATCCCGACTCCATGGAAGAATCCTCGGAATCTTGGATTCGCTGATCGCTGATCATTTATAAATTTTACTTTTACGGTTTCCATGGGCGTTACTGCAAAAATAGCTTCGCATATTCCTGCACCTAGACCAGCTAAAAGTCGTTTTTGTGGAGTAAGCTTTCCTTCTGCGTCAACCATTCGCTGTTTAAAAGACTCGAAGGCACCAAAACGAACCGCTGATTTGGGAATAGAGCCATAGAGAAGGACTGAGAGTCCTCGATAGAGTCCAAAAAATCCACGATTTTTCACGGTTTTTGTCACACAGTCCCATATTCCAGCATATTGTTTTCCTGCGCCTGCTTTGCCATCCAACTGTAGTTGTGTCTTAACATATTCAGTGGGATATGTTATGCAAATTTCTATTCCTCCTGTAATTCCACCTGAAATAAAAATTCCAAAAATTACAGCATAAAATGGATGATAAGTAGACCCAACTAGGACACTTAATTATTGCATCAAATAATATTTTTGAAGTAAAAAGCTGCGCAGAAAAGTTAAGTCGAGACAAGAATCCAAGATCAATTTATAAATAGAATTGACGATTCAAATATTCCAGAAACTATAATAAGAATCGTGGTCAGAATTCTAGAAATAAATATGAAAATTTGTACATAAAATTCCAATTGTGATAATCCTAAAGACTTTATGAGAAAATCTAGAGGGGATAATAAAAAACTAACGTGCAATGTATAGTCTGAAAATGTATGTTAAAATATTCTGTCAGGTTCAATTCATTGAACCTGGCAAAATATATCTTATAAGAAATTAACGCAACGCAAATGCTCTCAAAATATTTGATATTTTTTAATTTTTGCAAAAGAGTTTAAATTGTAACATTTTGGAACAAGACCCAATTCTCATTTCAAAGTTTTATCAAATTAAATTTTTTTTATTTGTTACAATCATTCGAAAATTACCTGCGAATTCTCAAAAATTGACAGAAATTTGGTTGAAAATGTATTTTCGGAAGTTTCAATTAATTCCGAGAAAATCCAAAAATTTAGAAGAATGCCAAAATGGTGGCTGTATTTGCATTCAATATGAAAAACTTTGAATTTCTAAGATTGTAAGGTTTAATAAGAAAGAGATGAATTTTCAACCAAATAGTTCATTCTTAACCAAAAAGACAAATTTTCAACAAACTAGTTGAACTTTTTACCAAATAGTTGAATTTTCAAGCCAAAAAGACGAATTTTTTCGAAGACAGTTGAAAGATGACTTTTCTACCAAAATACGAATTTTTCACGAGCTGAATTAAACGAAGAAAAAAACGAATTTTGAACAAAATAGTTGAATTTTCAATGAAAAAGAATTTTCAAGAAACAACATTAATTTTCTAACCCAAGAGACGAATTTTCCTAAAAATACATTAATTTCCTAAACACATATTTGAATTTTCAACTTTAAAGTATAAATTTCCTATAAAAATGGAATAGTTATATTGTCAGATGAAAAATTACTTTTTAACCAAAAAAGAAACAAACCAATTTTGAACAAAAAAGTTAATTTTTCAACCAAAGAGGTGAATCTCAAATAAATGTAACAAAGTAGTTTAATCAAGTAGTTCAATTGTCAATCAAAAAAGATTACTTTTTAACCAAGTAGTTAAATTTTCAATGAAAAAGATGGATTTTTCAACATAGAAGATTAATGTCCTATCAAAAAAGTTGTATTTTCAACAAATTTGTCGAATTTTGAAGAGAAAAGGGCGAGTTACCTACAAAACAGTTGAATTTTCAAACCAGAAATATAATTTTTCAACAAAATAGTTACATTTTCAACAAAATAGTCACATTTTCTTCCAAATAATTAAATCTTTATAAAAATAATTTCATGTTTAACCAAATGTTAAGAATTTTCAACCAAAAATATGATGTTTCAACAAAAAATTATTCTCAACCAGATTGTTGAATTTTAAGGAGAAAAATCTGAAATTTCCTATAAAAAAGTTTAATTTTCAACCCGAAAATATGAATTTTCAACTTGAATTATGAATCTTCAACCAAAAGAAAATGAATTCTTAACAAAGTAATTCAAGTCCGACCAGGTAGTTGAATTTTTGAACAATAAATACAAATTCTCAAAAAAATATGTAATAGTTAATGCTTCTACCCTGAAAGATTTTTATTTGAAATAAAAAAATAGTTGAATTCAACCAAAAGAGTAGAATTTGCAAGAAAACAATTGAGTCCTGAAACAAACCAGATTAATTTTTAACCAAACTGTTATATTTTGAACATAAATAGATGATTTTTTAACCGAGAAGATTAATTTTCTAAAAATGAAATAGTAATTTTTAACCAAATAGAGGAGTTTTTATCCAAAAAATGAATTTTTAACAAAGCAGTTCAACTTTCAACCAAGTAGTTGAATTTTTGAACAAAAAATATGATTTATTGACAATATAGTTGCATTTTCAACCAAATAAATTAATTTTCAAACAAATAGTGGAATGTTTAACCAAACTAGGTGAATTTCGAATCAAAAGTGTCATAGTAGACATTTCAACAAAAAATAGTTGGACTATCTTAATAATAGATAGATTCTATTAATTCAGTTTAAGCGTAAAAATCAGAAAAAGTGGAAAAAGGGAAGTTTCTTGAAAACAGGGGCAAAAAGAATTCTTAAAAAAAAAGAAAAGAGGAGAAGAGGGGAATGAGTGTGAAGTCTAAAATATGAGTGCATTTAAAATTTATTAAATTATTATTGAACTGTATCATTGCTGAGCCTTCAAATTATTAAAAAATAAATAAAACTTTTGCATTTTTTTTTTTTTTGAAAAAACGAAAGGCATAAAAAAAGTTCAAATAAAAGTTTACACTATTATGGGAAAAAAGAAAAGGATGGGGCTGTCCAGAAAATCTTCATTATTTTTATCATAGAATTTTGAAAACATGAAAAAAGATTTTCAGGAAAATCCCACCTTGTTTATTTTTTCCAATATTTAAAAAACGTGTCTGCTAATACAAATAAGGCAAATTCTCAGTTTTATGAGAGCTAAGGCATCTTTGAAGCCGGTAATTTGTTTTATTAAATATATATTTTCTTTTTTTTTTGTAAATGATGCAGGATACCACTAGAGAACAAGACGTATTTTTTGTAGAACTTTTCCAGATGTACCAACTTTTTTCTAAAATTGTTTAGTACTTTTTGTTTCCAAGATATTTAAAGAAAAATAAGCAGGGTTTCTGCGAAAATCCACTATTAATCATTCAAAAATAGCCGACATTTTGTCATTCTTTTAAATATTTTATTTCTTTTATGGTCAATTGAATAGAGTATTTTGAAAAAATGTCTAATTTTTTAAGAATTCGGTGTTAATCTTCAAATGATTCTAATGAATTCAAAGAAAAGTTTTGTGGTGGCAATAATAATATAAAATATATTATAGTAGAATAGTAAAATTTTTTAACTCTTTGCCCCTTTTTTAAATAATTCGTATTTTTCCCCTGTTTTTACAATTTTCACCTTTTTCCCATTTTTCTCTTGAATTTGAAATGAATTAATAGAATCCAATAAGAAAATTTAACCAATAAAAATTAATTTTCAAAAAAGTAGTTCCACTTTCAACCATGTGCTTAGTTAAAATTTCAACAAAAAATTATTATTTCTCGGTAAAAAATGTAATAGTTGATGTTTTAACCAACAAAATAGTTTGATCCTCAAACCAAAAAAGATAAATTTTTAATAAACCAGTTACATTTTTAGCCAAAAAGATTAGCTTTCTACAAAATAGTTGAATTTTTAAGCCAATAGTTATACATTTTCAACAAAAATATGGATTTTCTATAAAGATTAATTTTCTACCAAAAAACGTGAATTTTCAACAAAATACATACATTTTTTAACAAATAGTTGAATTTTCTGCCAGAAAATATGAATATTCAAAAAGTACATAAATTTTATTTGATTAGTTTTTAGTTTATATTGTTTTCGTTTCTAAACATTTTTAACTAAATAGTGCAATTTTTAAACTTAAAAAAAAAACATTTTTAACCAAAAATAGGGTCGTTAAATATTCATTCAGGCCAAATAATTTTAATTTAAAAAACTAATTTTCAACAAGAAAGTTAATTTTCAATCA
>CAKNXH010057443.1:37932-55117 GCA_932178445.1 Andricus quercusramuli | reverse complement strand
ATTTCAACCAAAAAATATTTTTATTTTAAATAAAAAACAGTTACATTCAACCAAAAAACAATTTCGCAATAAAATAGTTGAATTTTCAGCTACAAAAGATCAATTTTAAACAAAAAAAAGGTCAATTTTCAACTAAAAATGTCATAGTTAAATTTTCAATTGAAAAAATTAATCTTTAACGAAAAAAGATGAATCCTCAACTAAAAATGTGATAGTTCATGTATTTCCACCGAAAAAATTTTAATTTCAAATCAAAAACAGTTTAATACAACCAGAAAACTAATTTTTAACAAAATAGTTGAATTTTTAAACGAAAGAAATGATTTTCTTTCAAAATCGTTAAATTTCGAACAGAATAAATTAATTTTCAATCGAATAATAAAATTTTTAACAAAAAAAAAATGAATTTCCAATTAAAATAATAAGTAAAATAACCGGAATAGTTCAATTTCTAGTTAAAAGAATTCATTATCATCCAAAAAGAAATGAATATTTAATTTTGAAATTATTTTTTTATTTCTTTCTAAGTGTTCTTATAAATTTGAGAAAATTTCGAATCTTAGGGTGGGAGAAAAATTTCAGTTTTCCTATTTTGAGCTATAAATCTCTTTGGCGCTAAAAATTAATTATTTCTTTATGAAAGTCTTTCTTTAGATTTATCTAGTTACGACTTCCACTTCTAGAAGATTTACAATATTCTAAGATCAATAGAACATATTTTAGTAGACGTTGAATTTTCAACAAAATACATGAATTTCCAACTAAAAATGGTACATTTTCAACCGAAACAGACATATTTTCTAGTAAATACATGCATTTTTAAATTAAAGAAACAAATATCCAACCAAATAGTTGAATGTTTAACAAAACAATATAAATTTTAAACCAAAATGAATGTCTCAACAAAAAATAATTTTTTAACGAAAGAGATGAATTTTCAACTGAAATAATGAACAATCTTGAACACAAAAAGAAAAAAAATTTTTGACAAAATAGTTCAACTTTCAACCAAAAATAATAAATTCTCAATAGTTTATAATTGAAATTTCGACCAAAAAAGATTTTCATTTAGAATCAAGTACAGTTGAGCTCTACCAAAAATACGAATTTGCAACGAAATAGGCACATTTGAAACCAAAGAGATGAATTTGCAACCAAGAAGATAATTTTTTACCATAAAGAACAAACTTTAAAAAAAAATATATGAATTTTTTTCAATTTAAAAAATAAATTTCATCGAAAAATATGATTTTTTAACAAAAAAATGTAATAGTTGATATTTCAACCAAAAACTATTTTTATTTTAAATAAAAAAAAAGTTACATTCAACCAAAAAACAATTTTTCAACAAAATAGTTGAATTTGCAGTCAAGACAGAAAAAAATCAACTAGATTGTTTAAGTTTCAAGCCAAAAAGGCGAATTTTTAACAAAACAGTTGATTTTCAACTAAATAATAATATTTTAATCCAAAAAAAGACGAATTCTCAATAAAAAATGTAATAGACGAAATTTCAACCAAAAAACACGAATTTTCAACAAGATTGTTTAATTTGAAACCAAAGAGATGAATTTTTAATAAAATATATGAATTTTCAATTGAAAAAATTAATTTTTAACAGAAAAAGATGAATCGATCAACTAAAATTGTAATATTTCTTGTATTTCAAAAAAAAAATAATTTTATTTCAAATTAAAAACAGTTTAATACAACCAAAAAACTAATTTACAACAAAACAGATGCATTTTTAACCTTATGAAATGATTTTTTTCTCAAAATCGTTCAATTTCGAAGAGAATAATTAAATTTTCAACTAAATAATAAAATTGTTAACCGAAAAAAATGAATTTCCAATGAAAATAATAAGTAAAATAACCGGAATAGTTAAATTTACAGTTAAAAGAATACATTATCATTCAAAGAGAAATTAATACTTAATTTTGAAATTATTTTTTTATTTCTTTCTAAGAGTTATTATAAATTTGAGAAAATTTCGAATCTCAGGGTGGGGAAAATTTTCAATTTTCCTATACTTGAAAATTTGAAATTTTTCTATTACTGTTTATTTAAAATCAGTAAGTATAAATCAAATGTTCCAAACTAAACAAAAAAAGTAAACTTTAAACATTACAATTTTAATTGTTCTATTTAAAGAATTTTAATTTTAAGTAAAATTTTTGAATTTTGGTGTATAAATAAATATTGAACACCCATTATTCCTAGGAAAAAGTCGAGTAAGTCGAAAAGATGTTTAGGAGTTTTTAAAAGATTCAAAATTAATTTAAAATTTGAAAACATTTGAAATAATGTAGTATGCCACAAAAATCCGGCTATTCGTTACCGAAATTTCGATACATGTAGCCCACAGCCTAATTTGAAACAAAATATAGATTTTTGCAGATTTCGAAAAAAAAATTTAGAAGCTTTTTAAGAACAGTGCAAGGCTTCAAAAGAATAAAAAAATGGTCATAAATGAATCTGGAAGATTTTAAGGAAAAAATGTAAAACAACATGTAGATTTCTTGAGATTTTTAAATAAAATTTTGAAGCTTTTTGAGGATTTTTAAACTATTTAAAATACAAGTTTAAACAATGGATGTGGTGTTACTTCAAATTTTATTTTCTAATTTTTAGTACACATTTTTTAGTTTCTAAGATTTCCTAACTAAATAGGTCGATTTTAAAAAAAAGGTCAGTTTTGAACCAAAACTTGAGCAGCTAAATGTTCATTTAAAAGAATTAATTTTCAACAATAAAAAAAACGAATTTTCTACAAATAGTTGAATTTTTCATCAAGAAGATTAATTTTCTACCAAAAAACATGAATTTTCAACCAAATAGTTTGAACAATGGATGTGATGTTGGTCCAAAATTTTATTTGATTAATTTTCAGTTTATATTTTTTTCGCTTCTAAGATTTTCTAACTAAATATGTAAATTTTTAAACCAAAAAAGATCAGTTCTTAACCAAAACTTGAGTACTTAAATTTTCACTTGATAGAATTAATTTTTAATAAAAAAATAATTTTTTTCAAAATAGTTTAATTTTGTACCAAATAGTTGAATTTTCTACCAAATTGTTTAATTTTCAAGCCGTAAAGAAGAATTTTCTACGGAACAGTTGAATTTTGAATTCGAGAATATAAATTTTCAGCAAAAATATTCACTTTTAACCAATTAGTTGAATTTTCAATAAAGTAGTTATGTATTTAGTTGCTATTTCAACAAAAAAAGATTTTAATTTAAAATAAAAATTAGTTTGATTTCATCAACAAAAACGAATTTTCAAGAAAATCGAATCCTCAAGCAAGACAGATTAGTTTTCAAAGAAACAGGTGCATTTTCAATTTAAAAAATTGATTTTATTCAAAAAAAGATGAATTTCAACAAATGCATAAATTTGTAACCCAATAGTTGAATTTTTAATCAAGAAGATTAATTTTCTACTAAAAAAGAATTTTCAACAATATAGTTGAATGATTAGTCTAAAAAAGATCATTTTTCTACCAAAAATGGAATAGTTAAGTTTGCATTGAGAAACAATAATTTTCAATTTCAAGAAGAGAATAATTTTTTACCAAACAGTTGAATTTTCAACTAAAATTATGAATCTTCAACCAAAAAAATGAATTTTTAATAAATTAGTTCAGGAAAAGCTAAACGGTGCTAAGTCCACCTTTCAACTAAATTGAGTTTTCTTAATAAATCATACTTTCTCGCTTTTTTAGGCCTATTTCTGTAAAAAATAAGGTTTTGAACATTTTTACCTTGAAATGTAGTATTTAAATGTATTCAAATATTTAAAAATTTCAAATAATTTCAGTCGAAAAAGAAAAAAAATATCAGATTTTCGACAAATTACATAAGCTTTCAATCAAATAGTTGAATTTTCAAGCTTGAAAAGATCAACTTTTAACCAGAAATAGAATAGTTAAATTTTTAATTATCCCGACATTTCTACCAAAAAGATTAATTTTCTACCAAAAAAGATGAATTATTGACAAATTACATAAACTTTCAACCAAATAGTTGAATTATTTTTAAACTTGAAAAGATCAATTTTTAACCAAAAATAGAATAGTTACATTATCATTAAAAAAATAATTTCTCTTTAAAAATTTTTTTTTCTAAAAAACAGTTAAATTTTCAATTGCAAATTACGTATTTTCAACAGAAAAGTTAATTTTCAGCCAAACAGTTGAATGTTCAACCAAATAGTTAAATTTTTAGTTAAAAAAAATTAATTTTCAAACAAAAAAGATGAATTTTCAACAAAAAATGTAATAGTTGATATTTCAGCCAAAAAAGATTTGAAAATAAAATAGTTGAATCTTTAACCAGAATAGATTTTCAACCAAATAGTTGCATTTTTTAACAAAAGAATGACATTTCTACAAAAAGAGATGAATTTTCAAAATCAAAATACAATTTTACATACAGTTTTCTTTCCGAAAATTAGATCTCTGAAAAAAATAGTTTTTTATAATAATAATTTTTTTACTGTTTCTAATGTTTGAAAGTAAATTTTTGTGTCGCTGAAATCATCAAGACATTTGTTTTTAAGGAAAACCTTTTTTAAACAAATAAGTATATTTGAAGATTATTTAGTTATTTTCAAAATTAGAAATTGTAAGGAATGTTTTGCCCGAAAAAAGTAATGATTTATCACAATTCCAAAATTTTCAAAAAATTGGTAAGACGCGACAGTAGGAAAAAAATCAATCACAAAAACTATTGTTAAAATAATTATTTTTCTTAAGGTTGAAACTTTTTTCATACAAAGAATTTTTTTTCACAAGACACGACAGAAAATATAATTTTCATTCTTAAAATCTTATAAAACTTTTTTTCCAGATACCAGGCACAATTGCCTTAAACTTGATATATTTAAAAATATTTTTAAGTTACAACCACAATAATACTCATAATGAAGGCAATTCTAAATTGGAACGTTAAAAATATAGTATTTCGGATACAAAAAAATTGAAAAATTTTGAATTTAAATTTCCAAAATTCAGTAATTTTAAGTAGGACGTGGTTGAAATTGCACAGAATAACCTTTTTTATAATTATTATTCAATTATTTGTACTTTTGTTGAATGTATTCGATTTTCAGGAAACAATCGCATCAGACGTAACATTTTGTTCCAATATGTATTTGCACTTTATTCACGTAACCGATAACTGATTGATTTATCATAGATTATGAGATACGGTCAATAAACTTTTTTAAATTAGATTCACATGCGTCACTGCAATCGATAATATTTTCAGAACAAAATATGCTGCTAGGCAAAATATACAAATTCTTAATTTTTTTTCTAACATAAGTCGTCTTTGAAATCCTTAAAATCTTTGACATCTTTGTGAAATCTGTTTGAAATTTCTTGAAGTACTTAAAATCTTTATGAAATATTGAAATTTCTGTGAAATCGTTCGGAATCTGTTCAAATTTTTGTAAAATATTTGAAATCTTTCAAAATTTTTATGAAATCTTGTGTGTTCGTGTGAAATTATTGCAATCTTTTGAAATCTTCTCAAATTTGTTGAAACCTTTTAAAATAGTTTAACATCTTTTAAATCTTTAGAATTTTTTTTGAAAAATTCATGACATTTTTATGAATTCTTTGAAATATTAAAATATTTTTAATCTGTCCAAAGTCTTTTGAAAGTTTTAAATTCTTTGGAAATTTTCGAAATCTTCATGAAATCTTTGAAATATGGTGTACTTGTCTTTTTCAAATGTTTGAAATCGTTGCAATCTTTATGAAATTTTCGAAATCTTTGAGAAATTTTTGTGAAATTTTTAAAAAATTTTGTTTGTCAAATATTTTTTATTAATTGAAATCTTAGTAAAATCTTCTAAAAAGTTTTGAAATCGTTTCAAATCTTTGAAATGTTTTTAAATCTTTGAAATTTGATGTGCTGTACCCCTTTTTAAATTTTTGTATTTCTTGTATTCTTTTGAAATCTGCATTAAATTTTTATGAAAATTTGAAATATTTGTGAAATCTTTTGAATTCATTTGAAATCATTAAAATATTATCAATCTGTGTAAAATCTTTTGAAAGTTTTAAAAACTTTAGAAATTGTCGAAATCTTTGAAATCTGATGTACACGCCTTTCTCAAATCTTTGAAATCCTAGCAATTTTGATGAAATGTTCGAAATCTTTGTGAAATATTTTTTATTCGTTGACATCATTTAATTATTTGGAATCTTAGTAAAATCTTTTCAAATCTTTTAAGATGTTTTGAAATCATTCCAAATCTTTTAAAATGTGAATTAAATCCCTGAAATTCTAACTTTAACTTAATTCAAGATAAACTTACCCACGTGAGTAGAATCTATGAAAATTAAATTGAATATGACTGCCAAGCTCATCATTTTCAAAGTTTTTTAAGCTTTCAAACTTGAAAAAAAAAATTGGACACATCCAACTTGTATGAATCACTGAAAATTCTGAAGCTTGCAAACTTGAAAATATAAATCTCAAAAACGTAAAAAGCTCCGATCCTTAAACAATAATTATGCTATTAAATTAGCATAAAACTGAAAACATTTAAATTGGGTTAATATACAATGATATCCATAGAAACCATGCATATTTAATATAAAAGACTCAAAAAAATTATTTTCAAGCGCCATTTTATTTCCAAATGACTTCCTTTTAGATACTTACACATAAACGTACAAACTTATAGTCCCTATTGATAAAACGAATAATTCCAAGATGGACTAATCTTAATTAATTTTAAAACGTGTCACATTTACCATACTGGTGTAGTATTCGCCAATCTTCGCATTCGTCTGTAAAAAAAAACAAACAAGATAATTAGTAAGCAATACAAGAACTCGTGATTTTGTAAAGAGGTATTGTAATTTTATAGTACCGAGTGTTTCGATCTTGGTCACGTATTTTCTTCTCCATTTCTGCGTCCGTCAGCGTCTCCAGGAATGGAGCCCATTGATCTGCTTCCGATGGAGACCTGAATGGAACTTCAACTGTTGGCAGTGGTGCTTCGGAAAATGCGTACGTCCTCTGATGCCAAGATAATTGTCCTCGAACACTGGAAATAAGGAAGATAAATGTAAATAAGCGATTGTCTCCAAAGGCCTCAGACTCACTTTAGAGATAAGAAATAGTGTAAATAGTGTCACAAATTTAAAAAATGATCTTCAATGTTTATTTGAAATGTTATTCTTTAATCAGGGATCACAGCGAAAGAAAGGGGTAGTATGGTAATTTTCTCACGAAAAATGGGAAAATAAGGGAAAGATGAAACATTTATCTTTACTTGTCGAAAATAACAAACAATCTTCTTATAAGAAATGTTATATTTTTAAATAATTTTCAATGATTTCTGCCATTAAAGAATTTATTTTTAAAAATTGGATATACTTAGGTCGTTGGAAATCCATTCACAGTGATATAAAAAAGTACGAGAAAAAATAAAATTAGTTAAATAGACAATTTTGATATGTTGAACATCGTTCTCATAAATATTTCTTTCAAAAATTTGTCATTTCTTCCTTACTATAATTAATACTTTCAATGTAAATTTAAAACTACACTCCTCAGTAGAGCGAAGTAAAAATGCTAAAATTAATCGAATCTTTGAGCTGAGGGATTAAAATTTGTGGGTTGAAAATGTCACTGTTTTGTAGAGAATTCCTCTCTTTGGTTTAAAAATTCAACAGTCCTGTAGAAAATTCGCTTTCTTTTTATTGAAAATGAATTTTTTAACTGAAAATTTAACTATACATTTTTTTTAAATCGTGCTTTCTTATATAAAATTAATTCTCTTGGTTTGAAATTTAACTATTTGGTAGAAAATATATATTTTTTGTTAACAATTCGTCTTCTTTGCTAGAAAATCAATTTTTAGGTTAAAAATGCAACTGTATGTTTAAAAATTAATCTGGTTCAGTTAAAGATTCAAGTATATTGTTTGAAATTCATCCGTTTTGGTTATATTCAACTGTTTTTTTTATTTAATATTCAATTCTTGTTTGGTTGAAATATCAACTATTACATTTTTTGTGAAAATAAATATTTCCAGGTTGAAAATGTCACTGTTTTGTAGAAAACTCTTCTCTTTGGCTTGACAATTTAACAATTTAATAGAAAATTCAACTTTTTTGTGGACAATTTATGTAAATTGGTTCTTTTTTGGTTGAAAATCAACTTTTTCAAGTAAACAATTAAATATTACATTTTTAGTTAAAAATGTATCTTTTTTCGTAAAAAATTCAACTATTCGGTTGAAAATTTATCTTTTTTACTTGAAAATGCATGTATTCTGCTGAAAATTCGTGTTTTTTGGTTGAACATTCGTATTTTGAATTGCATTTAGCTGTTTTTGATTCAAATTAAAATCCTTTTTTTGTTAAGATATCATCATTTGAAGATTCATGACTTTAGTTGAACATTCATCTTCAGAGTGGAATATTTAAATCGTTTTTTTTTTTAAATTAAAAATATATCTATTGCATTTTTTGTTCAACATTTATGTTTTTAATTGAAAATTGATCTTTTCTAATTGAAAATTCAACTATTTCTTTGAAAATTGATGTATTTTTTGAGGATTCAACTATTTTGCTGAAAATTCGTCTTCTTTGGTTGAATTCAATTGTTTTTTATTTAAAATTAAGATAGTTTTTGGTTGAAATATCACGTATTGCAGGCTTTGTTGAGGATTCATCTTTTCGGTTTGAACATTGAACTTTTTTGTAGAAAATTCGTATTTGGCTTGAAAATTCAACAATCTGGTAGAAAATTAAAGTATATAGATGAAAATTAACTTTTTTTGTTAAAAATTCTTATTTGCGGGTTAAAAATGCAATTGTTTTGTAGAAAATACGTATTTTTTTGTTTGTAAATGCATATCTTTGTATGTACCATCTTTTTTGGTAAAAAAATGCAACTACTTGGTTGAAAATTCATCGCTTTGGCGAAAATTCAACTATTTTGATAGAACATTCCACTATTTAGTTTAAAATTAAACAATTAATTACTTGGTAGAAAATTAACTGTTTGATTGAAAATTCAACTGTTTTGTAGACAATTCATCTACTTTGTCGAAAAATCGTTCTATTGGGTAGAAAATTAATCTTCTTTCTTGAAACTTCATCTTGTCTTTTTTGGTTCAATTTAACTAGTAGAAAATTCATTTTTTTTGTGTTGATAATTAATTTTTTTAACTGAACTTGAAACTATTCAATTATTAGTTGAAAAACTTAACTTTACTATTTTGATATAAAATTCAACTATTTGTTGTTGGGTTGAAAATTCAACATTTTTGTGGAAAATGCATGTATCTTGTTAAAAATTCGTCTTTTTTTGAAAAAAAATTGATCTTTTTTTTTAATTCACCTATTCGGCTGTGGATTCATCTATTTTGTTGAAAAATTGTCGTTTGAGCAGAAAATTAATCTTCTTTTTTGAACAACCATCATTTTGGTTCAGGAATCAACTATTTTGTTAAAAATGTTTTTTTTTTTAATATTTTTTTTTTTTTAATCTGATAATGTAACTATTCTACGCTTGGTTGAAAACTTATACTTTTTAGTTAAAAATTCAAATAATTAGTTGAAAATGCATCTCTCTTGATTAAAAATTATTTTCTTCGTGAAAATTCATCTTTGTAGGTTTAAAATTCAACTATTTTGTTGAGTCATCTTTTGTAGTCGAAAATTCAACAGTTTTTTTGTTGTTAAAAATTCGTCCTTTTGGATGGTCAATTCATAGATTCATACACGAAGTATTAAATCTTTTGTTAAGAAATCATCTTTTTTGTTGAAGAACTGAACTATACTTGATTAAAAATTCAACTATTTTGTTAATTCTTAACTATTTGTTAAAGTCTTCTTTGTGGCCGGAAATTCTACTCTCTATAGAACAACTTATTAGAAATGCGAAAACACGTATGACAAGGGCGGAGGGTGGGAGGGGGGGGCAAAGAAAAACTACAGTTGTTAACGAGGGAAGACAATGTGAAAATATGTACATGAATTTTCAACCAAATACTTAAGTTTTTAACAAAAATGAACAAATTTAAAATATTGAATAGTTAAATATCCAGTTAATGATATTAACTTTAAATAAAAAAAAAACAACTAATTTTCAACAAAATAGTCAAATCTTCAACCAAAGAAATTAATTTTTAACGAAAAAGCTCAAGTTTCAACCAAGAAAATTATTTCATACCAAAAAGATGAATTTTTAACAAAATAAATGAATTTTCAATTGAAAAACATAAACTTTCAACCCAAAATGAAAGAGTTCCATTTTCAGTTTTGAAAATAATATTTTTTTTTTGTCACAAAAAAAAGCAAATTTTCAACACAACAGTTAATCTTTTAACAAAAGTGTTGAATTTTCAACTACTTAAAAAAATACAAAAAAAACTACAGACAATAAATATTATAAATTTAATAAAAAATGTTGATTCATTCAAAATAACTGAATTTTTAACTAAAAAAGATTATTATCCAAGCCAAAATGGATCGGTTTCATTGAGAGTTTAAAAACATTAATTTTTAACAGAAAATACGAATTTTCAACAAAATAGTTCATCTTTCAACCAATCAAATAAATTTTAAACGAAAATGATGAATCTTTAACCCAAAACATGGATTTCCAGCCAAATAGTTAACTTTTTAATAAAAAAAATCAATTTTCAACAAAAAATGGAATATTTAAATTTTCAGTTAAAAAGATTCATTTTCAATTTGAAAAAATTTCAACACAATAGCTTGTCTTTCAACAAAAGAGTTGAATTTTCAAACAAGAAAGATTTTTCAGTCAATGAAGGATAAAAAATCAATCTAAAATATTGAATTTTCAACCCAAAGAGACGAGTTTTGAACAAAGTAAATGAATTTTCAACTGAAAATTTTTGAAGATTTCAGATGTATCAAATCAAAATTTCAACATAGAATTTCATACTCAACCAAAAAAGAAAAATTTTCAAGTAACTAGTTCAATCCTTAACCAAAACATTTTGATTTTCAATCCAAAAAGAGGAATTTTCAACAAAGGGTTGCATTTTCAACCAAGAAAAATGAACAGTAAATTGAGAAAAAAAATGATGAAAAAAGTTAAATTCTCAAACAAAAAAGACTAGGTTTTAACAAACAAAAAAAATGAATTTTCAACAAAAATGATGAATCTTCGACCAAAAAAATGAATTTTCAACTTAATAGTTGGATTTACAACCAAAAAGATCAATTTCTATAAAAAAAGACAAATTTTCAACGAACACATGAATTTTCAACTCAAGAAGAATACATTTTCGCCGAAAAACAGAATATTTCAATTTTGAGGTGAAAAAAAATCAAATGAAAAAACGAATTTTTAACGAAATAGTTCAATTCTCTACCTAAAAGATAAATATGTATCTCAAAATTGGTAACGTCATTTATGAATGATCCCTAAGGCATATGATATTTGTGTAATTAAAAAAGTTATTGCTAAGGGAAAAGCTGGAATAGATTGTTTACCTGTAAGCGATGGCAGTAACGAATTCTCCGCCAAGTCCAAGTTCAGCACACAACTTCATCGCAAATTTTTCTGGGTTATTTTCCTTCTCCGACATGTCCCATTCCACTTGATCGACTAAAGACGTATTTCCCACATGTATGTTGAGTTTGATAATAACCCGCTGGTCGCACTGGTCTTCAAGTATTATTTCCTGAGGGAAAGCTTCTATCTGCTGCCTGATAGCTTGTGCGATTGCAGGAACAAAAGTGAGAGGATTCAAGTCCAAATCGTCACACAAAACTTCGGCGAACTGCTCCGGTGTTATTAAACTTTCTGAAATAAAACTTACTGTCAGCATTGTACAGATGTTTAATTACGGGTCGCATTTCTTACTAAATCCAATTTGCGACTTTTTTAGTAATACCATTTTTATTCCATGTGAAAGTGTCGCGTAGTTTTTGACCCTCGATTTCCATATCCAAACGAATCGGTACAAGCAATTCTTGTTGGGCTGCGTTTTCTAAATTTGAGGATGGATCGGTATCGTCAAAGCTGTAAAAGAATTTGTTTTTTATACAGAATTTTAATCTTGCAACAATTTTACCATACAACCATTTATAAACAATTAATCATAAAAAAATTTCAAATTTAAATTGAAAAACTTCAAATTTACTTCACCGTACTTTTTACTTTCCTACCATAGAAAATTAATTTTCAATCCAAAAGGACGAATTTTCAACAAAACTGTTGAATTTTCGATAAAAAAAGATGTCTTTTAACAACACAGCTTAATTTTCAACAAAATAATTGAATTACGAACAAAATGTTTGAATTTTTAACCAAATACTGAAATACTCTACATACAAAAAAAATGTCTACAAAAAATATTTTCACAAAAAAATTAACCCTCAACGAAAAATATAATAGGTGATATTTCAGCAAAAAAAAACAAAAACAAATTTATAATCAAAAAATATATTTTCTCCCAAAAAGACGAACTTTTTAACAAAGTACATAAATTTCCAAACAAATAGTTGAATTTTTAACCGAAGAAGAGGAAATTTCAAACCAGAATTAAATCTTTTTACTAAATATAATCGAATACAAAAGTGAATGAAAAAAAACACGAATTTTCACCTAAAATAATAAATCTTCAATAAATAAATTATTTTTCTTTACAAAGTGGTTCAACCTTCAACAAAATAATTGATTCTTTAAAAGTTAAATTTTCAACTAACGAATGAATTTTCAGATATAATGATGAACCTTCGACTGGAATAGTTAAATTTTCACTTTAAAAATTTATTTTTGAAAAAAAATCAACAAATTTTCAACTAAAATGATGAATTTTCAACAAATAAATTCTTTTTTGATAAAGTGTTTTAACCTCCAACTAAATAATTGAATTTTCAACGAAATCGTTAAATGTTCAAACAACGAGATGAATTTTTAAATCAACTGGAACAATTAAATTTTCACTTTAAAAAAAATAACAATAATAATTTTCAGTTACAAGAAAATCATTTTTTCAACTAAACTGATCAATCTTCAACAAATGAATTATTTTTTGATAAAGTGGTTCAATCGTAATCCAAATAATTGAATTGTCAACAAAGTCGTTAAATTTGCAATCAACAAGATCAATTTTCAAATACAATAATGAATCTTCATTTGGAAGTTAAATTTTCACTTGAAAAATTAATTTTCAACCACAAAAAAAAACGAATTTTCAACTAAAATGATAAATTTTCAACAAATAAATTATTTTCTTAAAAAGTGGCTCAACCTTCAACCAAATACTTGAATTTTCAGCCAAAAGAGATGAATTCTAAACAAATACTGTAATAGTAGATATGTCAACCAAAAAATATTTTAATTTTAAATATAAACAGTTAAAGTATACCAAAAAAGGCGAATTTCGAAAGAAAATAGTTGAATCGTCAACCAAAGAAGATTGATTTTCCATCAATTGCATTTTTAACCAAGAAACTACCAACACATGAATTTGATGACCAAAAAAAAACGAATTAAAAAAAAAGTTTAATTTTAATCCACAAAAGATTTCAGTGGAATTTTTAATACCAAAATGTGAATTTAAAAAAGAAGTAAATTGTTTACCAAAATAGATGACTTTTTAACCAAATTGTTGAATTTGCAATAAATAATAAAATTGTTAACTAAAAATATAATCGTCAAAAGGAAGCAACTGAAGAAACACAGAAATAGAACTAGAAACACTAGGCAAATCAATTACTAACAAAAATATTGTATCAGGGTGGTCGCAAACTTCATATTTAAAATACTTTTTTTTTTAATTTTCCCTGATCATTAGTATGAAAGACCAGAATTTTAATACTATAACATTTTGAACATGGAATTATTTATAAACAGAATAAAACAAATGCAAATTAAACTTCAAAAATTTCAAAAATATTATCTTTGACCTAGAAATTCCCTGACCTTTGTAAGATTTTTTTAATCCCTGACTCAGGCCTCACAGTCTCAATGGGATAAAATATAGGGATCAAAGTGTAATTTTTTTTCTCTTAAAAGGTCAAAAATTCAGGATGAATTCGAAAGAATTCAAATGAATTGAAAAAAAATTAATCAATAAAATGCTAGTGATTTCCGTTGAATTGGAATGAATTTAGAGGAATTTAAGGTAAACGAGATGAATTCGATGAAATTCATGAATATTGAATGTGTAATAAAAAAGAATCAAATAAATTGAAAAGAAATTAAGAATATGAAAAAAACTTCTTGAATTCAGTAACTTTCAAAGAAAAATTCAAGTGAATTAAAAAATGTAAGAAAATTCACAATTTTTTTTTTATTCAGGGTTGTACCACTTGAATAAATTAAAATTTCTTCAAGTCATTGAAACCTTACTAAAGAATTTCTTATAAAAAAGCGACTAATGACTACAAAACAATTCAAGTTAAATTCAAAATAATTCAAATGAATTGGAATTTTTTTTAAATCGAACAAATCCATTTCTTTCAGTAAAATTCGAGGGAATTTAGAGGAACTTGAGGGAAATGAGAAAAATTCGATTAAATTCATAAAATATCAGACTGAATTAAAAAAAAAAAAAAACAATCGAGTGTATTCAAAACAATTCAAATATAAGAAAAAAATCATTGAATTGAATAAGTTTGAGATGAGCTTAGAAAAATTAAAGAGACTTTAAAAGAATATAATGAAATTCCTAAGAATTTAAGTTAGGTATTAAAGACTTCAAGATTAATTAAACACAAATTTTTTGAGAATCCATCGAATTGAGTCAATTTAGGAGAATACAAAAGGATTTGAAAATATTCAGGATAAATCAACAATAATTCAGGGCCCTACGAAATTCCTTACTTCTTGTGAATAAATTCTTCGAAATCCTGGAAAATGCATTAAAATACCTTGAGTGCCTTCAAAATCCGTTAAAATCATTATAATCCATGGAAATCTTATGAACCCCCTTGGAATCTTTTTAAAAATATTTAAAGTTTCAAGGTCCTTTAAAATCGTTCCATATCTTCCGAAATTCTTCACAACAGCATGCAATTTTTTGCAAATACCTTAAAATTATTAAAGCTCTTGCAAATCTCTCAAAATTGCTTAAATCTCTTGAAAATGCTTTGGAATCTTTTAAAATATCCTAAAATATTTTCGTATTTGAGAATATTAAAAATACTTTGATATCTTTTGAAATTCTTTGAAACTTTTTAAAGCTCTTGAAAATGCGTGGGATTCTTTTAATGGAAATGCCTGGGAAGCTTTTACAACAAACTCAAATATTTCAAATTCTTTGAAATCCCACTAAATTACTGAAATTAATTAAAATTTTGTTTGTTATCTTTTAAAATAACCTGAATCATTTAAAAGCCTTTTACAATTTTTTTAAAGTTCTTGAAAATGCCAAGGAAATTGAAAAAATACTTTAAAATATTTCAAATCCTTCGATCATTTTATTAATTGATCGTCAGGATAAATTAAATAAGAATTTTTTTTTAAAGTCAATTAAATTAAGTAGAATTGAGTAAATTTAGAAAAAATCACGTAAATTAAGAAAATTCAAGTGAATTCATTATATTCAAGGGAATTCATAAAATTCAAGAGAATTCCAAAAAATGTAGGATAAATTAATAAGAATTCAGGGTGAATTACAAATCTCTTGAAATCTTTAAAACCCCGTGACATTCTACAATGATATTTCCTGAAATCCTGGAAAATGGATTAAAATACATTGAGTTTTTTAAAATCCCTTAAAATCATTGAAATCCTCGGAAATTTTATAAAATAACATCAAATCTTTGAAAATATTTTGAAACCTTATAGGGCCTGTAAAATCGTTCCATATCTTCCGAAAATCTAGAAAATTCTTTATCTTGAAATATTTCATACGCTTTAAAATCACTTCAAATTAATAAAAAATTTCTTGGAATCTCTTAAAATTCCCTAAAATATTTCAAATTAAAAGCTCTTGAAAATAGTGACTATGTGGCAGCCCTGCCTATTTTTTGCAGTTACTTTTTACAGAAATTCTGACTTGCTATTTTTTTCAAAATTCCTGAGGCTTTGATCTTTTTATAGATTTTTTAAAAGTTCTATTATGAGCTGCGAGGTCTGTGAGGCCTGCTGACTTTTTCCTATCCTACGGCCACCCTGATTGAGATAAAACGTAGTAGTCTCAATTAAATGAACTAAAATTGAATTCTCACCATAAGGGAAATGTGCGAACTTTTTTATTGTGAACCCTATTTCGATTAATTGGCGTAGCTTGCGGAACCGCATCCAAATGAGAACTGTTGGGCAAACTAGGAACCCAGGCCATGGACTTTTTAGATTTTCCCTCTCGAGGTGCGGGTGGTTCTGTAGAATGAACCGAAACAGCTTTGTATTTGTCATCGTTGCCCTCGATTATGTCCTCGACTTCACTGGCTCTCAGGAGAGAAACGCTGGATGCCAGTACATGTTGACTCAAACCCAATTCCACCAGTTTTTTTCTTTCGTCATTGGTAATCGATCTTCTGTACATGCCAGGGTAGCGTTTGTAGAGAGACCCACGAAAAAGTCGTAGGTAATTTCCCACCTCGGAACCGATGCAATAATATTCCCCATTTTCCTCGACTTGGAAGCTTATGGGCTTGTCGCCGTAGGTACGAAGAGCCATCTTGTAGGATATTCAAGCTGACGAGAGACTTTCTGAAATTGTGGAAATTATTAATTAGTGGAAGGGGGGTATAAGTGGAAATAACGTTACGAACTTAGATAACATTTAGAACTTAAACCCAATAAGAAAATCCAACTGAAGGGTAGAAATGCAAAAGGAGTCAAGCGCCAAATTTTCGAAATCGGGTTTATTAGCTCAAAAAATCAGATAAATTCTATTACACATGCCTGCCAAAGGATTTTTTTTTTGGGCATAATTTTTCAAAATTTGTATTCTTGTGTTCACAGTCCGAGGAGCTTTTCTAACCACAAAGTAAAAATCAAATTTCATTTTTCTCGACACTGGCTAATTATTTTTAATTAATATTGGGTCCTTTCCGTCCAGCACTGGATAAACTAAAACCCAATTCCTCATTTTTTGGAAATATGCAAAATTATTACTGCTATCGTCATTATTTTGAAGTTAAAATGTCAGTTTTACACCATTTCGAAGTCATAATTGGATTTTCAATTTTCGCGAAACTGCATGATTTTTTTT